>VSDK01018949.1:115833-190753 GCA_009767595.1 Symbiodinium kawagutii
TTGTTGTTGTTGTTGTTGTTGTTGTTGTTGTTGTTGTTGTTTGTTGATGTTGATGTTGATGTTGATGTTGATGTTGTTCGTGTGTGCGTGTGTGCTTGTGTGCGTGTGTGTGTGTGTGCGTGTTTGCGTGTGGTCCTTGACGACTTTGCCTTTTTCATCCGGAGGCCTTTGGAGTTGGACTTGCGCTGGCAGGACACCGTTGCAGGAGGCCATATCCTTTGGGTGAAACGGTCGCAGGGGGGATTGCATCGCACCCCTTGCATAGCTATGCTTCACCCCAAAACACGGAAGCATGTTATATTGTCATACCTCGGGTAAGGCTGCGTGGTACTGGTGGATCATGGTTACTGATCATATATGATCGATTTTGATTATGATCGTATAGGAATTGTTGAGATCATGATTGATACTGATAATGTCTTGTACACCTCCATAGGTAATGGTGGTTAATTAAACCAACAGCGTGTTAGATGATACATCAAGGTTAGATATATAGTTAGTTCGCCTTGATACACCCATGATGATTGGTACTGCAACCTCATTCACCAAATAACTCGTAAGCAACTGAATAGTGGCTAAATAACCAGTACCAACCGGCAATTCAATGGCACACCAACCATCACTGAACCATCACTGAACCATCAACCACCAAATCTTAATCAACCACTTATGGTCGGTATATCTGGAGCCATTAGGAGCCAATTTATTCATGGGTACACTTCACAAGTCACCGGTCCCCAGGATCTACCCGCTACTCCGCTTGGAGGCTCAGCACAGGCGCGGAGTGCCGCCACCGACTGCGGGGGATTCTTCAGGGTGTCTATCCTGATGGCGATCGACCATTGATGATGGTGATTACAGTAACCAGATCTACCTAGTTAGATTTGGTAAATGATGATCAACAAATTTGTCGGCTAGATGGTTAGATGATGGTGGTGATTTGCCATTGTTTTGACCATTGCTTGACTCTTTTGAATCAATTCCAGACGGTCAATGATGCGTAGATATTGGATGGTCACCATGGTAAAACGATTGTGGATTATAGGGAAAATCATCAACTTCATACCGGTCAACCAGGTGTTTGCGAGCGAATGTCATCATTTGTTCAAACAGAAAAACAGCCAAACAGTGAATCAAACCTCGAAGCTCCGCGGTTTCGAATTGCTATGGCGGGAGATATCCATGCACGGTTGTGCAATTCTCCCTGGTGTAGTGGGTGTTGTAAGCCATGGCATCAATAGATAGCAGATAGCGCAATGAAATAAGCAACAATTAGAGCCATGTCATGGGAGGTGGCTTGGAACTCGGTCAGCAATGCATGTCAGCCATGATTTCCAAGCTGTGGAGCATCGAAGATGGCTGGCGCCCCCCACAGCTCATGTTGACAGACCCTATCCACTTCAAGCAGCACCTTCAACCCTGATCCACCCCTCCCACAAGCCATCAGAAGCCCATTGGTTCCATAAGGAATTCTTCAGTTGAACTCCTGACCTCCTTGCATGTTGACCAGGTTCGAAAGGCCTATTGTGCCGCGGAGCCCAGAGGTGCTCAGAGGTGTGTTGGTGTGTTGGTAGAGCATCCCCAGTGATGGACATCTTCAAGCACAGGTTGGTCGATGTTGGTTGGTATATTCAACAGGAGAAGCACCCAGTGATGGGCTGGGGCGAAATACCAGCCAACATCAACCAACCGGGAAAGTGGAGAGTCCTGAGCTTTGTCCAACAGTAGCAACATTAATAGGACTCGACCAACATCAACCACCACCAACCACCTATTTCTCGGCAAGGACCTGACCCATAGCCATTAATAGGAGGTGTTCAACATTGTCCAACAAAACATTGGCTTGACCAGGCCATGGACGGTCCCCTATGATTGGTTGCACCGCGGAGCAAGGCAACTAGGGGAGCACGTGAAGGATGATCAGTCGTTGGTTAGGCATGTTAGTAAAGCCGATTCTTCGGCTTGAGAGGTTTGGATTGATGTCATCCCATGGTACTTTCAAGTGGGATGATCCAAGTGCTGCACTTGATGGCTGCTTTAGTACCGGTGGTGCGTTGCTGAGGCGGTATTGAAAGACAGCAAAGAATCCAGTTTTCTCCAGGCGCAACTGCCCACTGCTCTGACTTTGTGTCATTTTGTGTCCTTTGAAATGTTTTCACATCTTTACACAACAGCGCATCACTGGGCAATGGCTTGACATCACCGGGCAATGGCACTCCTCAAGTTTCAAATATGTCATTTTCAATTGCTTGGAAGTACCATTGCCATCATGAATGATGGTCGATCATGGATGAATGGTCCTTGCCATCGTGGCTTCTGATGGCTGGCGAGCACTCCCATTGACACACATCAGCACCAGGCCCTCATTTTGGGCATTGGTGTGGACTCTTAGAGTCGGTCAGTCGTTGGAATAGGCACGGTGGGTGAGGCATGCCGAAACCTCGTGGAGCGGTGTATCGACTGTGCATACTCCCAGAAATCAATAAAGACTATGCACTGTGTACCATACGGAACCATGATCTATGTTGGTTATATAGACCTTTCGGAAAGGAAACACGCAAGAGAAAACTGTTGGCTCTCACAACACTCATGCCAGTTGAGATTCTGATACCACATGTTGTTGGGTTGCCCTGTGTGGGAACACATGACGCGATGCTCAGGTCTTGAAAAGCATTGTGCAGTGCAGGACCGTTCTCAGTTTTGTACATGTTTGCCTGAAATGGTAATTTCATCCTTAAATTGATCTGGAAATGTTGAAGTAATGGATTGAATAGTGGTAATGATCAGCCACTCATCGTTAAGCAAAGAATCATTAACTTTCCAGTGCAAAATCTTCAGGGGCAGCAATGGGAGTACCATAGCTGGACCTACTTAAATGGACCTCCGAGTAGTGAACTGCCAGCGATGTGCAAAGGAAGCAACGGAATTGACGCCAGTTGGTGGTTTCCACTGAAGCACATGGAAATTGGTAAGGAGAAGCATTTTGAACTCCATGGATATTTGGAGTAATCAACCATCTATGGCAAGTTGAATGTCTGTTTCATATAGATAGAGGTATTGTGGATTCCAATACTTTACCCCTTGCGACAACTTCCGCCACAGTGGAGTCTCCAGGATCGTGTGTTGATACATGGCCCAGCTGTTCCCGCAGCATATTTGGAGGACAGATCTGCAGCTGAGGGAGTTCTTTGAGGGGTGACATACCAAACTTTGCGAATGATGTAATATATGATGTACAGGACGGACTGCCAATCTGTAGAAGATTTGAATCACTATGCACGCGGTATCAATTGACAAGTCTTAGACACTACCACTTTCGTCTCGTTTTAAACTTTTTTTGCAGAATATGAACATCCATGCAAGGTTGGTACTTTATTTTTTTGCAAACCAATATTTGCGAGCATACATCCAAAGTGGGTTGCCAAATTGCAAGATATGAAGCAACTAGTGTTTGATTGCCACTTTTCAGCCCGACCACATTTTAGGTTCCCGTTCCCCATGCCATTGATCCCAATCAAGAGTCACCAAACATAAAGAAACGGTGTGGCTGTTCACATCCCAGCATACTGGCATAGAAGCTGAGCATCCGTAGCATATGGTTTGGTTTCGGCCTTTGCAGAGTAGTGGCACCAGCCGTCCCGCTTTGACACGCACAACGCCCGGCTTCGCTCGAGGTTCTGCGAAGATATTGGTATTTGGAAGCTTCCAGAGGATCTTGGCACCTTGCCTTACACTGGCCCCAACCAGCAGCACGAATGATCATTGTGATAAACCATCAACTAACCATCAGTCAACCGCAGTTAGCCATCAAAGAACCATCAATGAGCCAACCTTAGTTAAATGTTGACTTAACATCAGTTGATTAAGTGCCACACTTGACCATTAAGTTAATTCATGGTAAAAGAATGCCAACTTTGACCATGTTGAAAAACAGCTTGGCCCATGCTGCCTGGCGACAGTTTTCAGTCTCGAACGTCTGAGGTCAGAGGTGCTGAATCGAGGCAGCTTTCAGGCGGGAAGCCAGTGGTGCTAGTGAAGCCGGTGCTAAGTTGGGGAGTTCATAAGCCGAAGAATCCAGTTGATAAACCAATGAATGGATCATTGTTTGGGGCGTGATTGATCATCAAGTTATCAGAAAATTGGCAGGTTAATGATGCAAGAACCAGAGTATGGTTGATTGGTCACTGGCTGGTTGGTGGTTCAAAGTATTAAACAGAGCTCATTGCTTGATCATGACCTCTAGCATCATTAATATGATGAATCAGCATTGCAGTATTTACTTGATTTATGTCATGAACAGCACTGAGAGCCATGTTTGCATTTGCTTTCCGATTATCCTTGATGATGTAATCCTTTCTACAACAACTCGGCTGTCAAAGCTGAGGCCAAAGACTGCTCAGCAAATCCATTCGCTCCATGATATCCACCCTGCCATAGTATCTAGCCCATCCCTTCCCCAGGATGAACGCTTGCTAATGCTGCGCGCCTTGAATTTGAAGTACGACAAGGTTTTGGCCTTGCAGAGTTGACCTCAGGAGGTTTGGTCATCCACGCTGGTCTTAAGTGTAGAAGGATCATATATTTGGGGCAAGATTATTGTATAGTGAAGTATAATATCTTCCAATAATATGTATATATAATTCACAACTGTATTTTATATACTAATGATTTATTATCTTATATATCACACGTGTATTTACCATGATCATTCCATAGTCTGGTCGAGAAAAAAACACCATCCACCATGATTCTCCTCAGCAGCCGGACCGTACTGCAGTGAACAGCTGCGGGTGGGGGTGCCAAAAACCGCAGCGGCACTGAGGCTGGGAGTCATTGTGAACAGCAATCTGGACCGGTCAACGGGCATGGTGAAGTGGTTGGCAATGTGGTGATGGGTCAATATTAATCATCATGATGATAAGGAACACGAACCAACCATAATAAGGATTATGATGGAGGAATCAGGCGTACAGGAATGTGGTCATGGCTCAGAATTATCCACCGCCAATATGGTGGTTTCTCAAAATTTTGGGACCCCAAAAATGGTTTGTACAACTACTAGATGCACCAACAGTTGCAACTGATACCTGGAGTTTATTATTAGACTGTTGGGAGTGACTACATCGTCAGTGCAACTCACCAGGGTCGCCGTGGCAGGATGATGTCTTCGACATCAAGGGCTCTGCCTTTGTCTCGATCCCTGTGCGAAGTCAGGTGTGGTGAGCTTTGGTGCTCCAATGGTTGGGGAGGTGGCACCTTGGGAGTTGTTTCATCATCCTTGTGATGGCTGTATCCACCGTGGTTAGTCCCACCAATTTCAGCAAAGCTACAGCACCTGGGTGCAGGTTGCGGTGGGGAAATGGGGATTAGTTCATCAGTTGATCATTTGTTCATGTATAGTCGTCAGTCTTGAGAAGCGTGACAAGTGCGCATGTGTCAAAATATGAACATCACAGTTTGGCTAGGATAGAAGCCCGCGCAATACACATTGTGTTGTCTCTGATCCATCGCCACACACTTTGAGACACCACGGTCGTGGATGATGCTCTCGGGACGATCTGCATCATTCGCCAACCATTCAGCCTCTGAAAGCAAATAGTGATTGTACCAAGTGTTGGTCTACATGCTTTACTGTTACTGATTAAAGGTTGGGTTGTTGTTCTTGGTGACAACCCTCAACTGGCAACTGAATCATGGTTAAAACCATCTGCGCCAACCAAGTTTATGTACACAACCACCGCCTTGGAACCACCCGTCCATGTCATATTTGGCATGAAAAAAATGATTACAACATCCCCATCACAGTTTCCAAGTTCATCACTAAAGCACCCAGATTTCCCCCATCGCTTGAAGATCACCACCTTACCTCACAATAACCCCATCACCACTTGTTCCCTATAACATCAGCACCTTGGAGAGACGAAGAGGACTGTATGACACTCATATGGGTGTTTCTTAAAACGGGGGACCCCAAAAAATGGTTGATTTGCTGTTGTTAATGGTTAACAAAGGATGATTTAGGGGGACCCCTATTTTGAGAAACACCCATATTCACTATAACATCAATATTCACATTGACACCCACATTAACCCTATCACTTTGACATCGCCACCTCTGTATATAAACGAACTCGATTCTCAACCCACCGTTCGAATGGCGCAGGGTGGGTACCGCGGCACACAGCAGCGAGCGCCAGCTTGGAATTGGCCCTGGATGCTGCTGGAGTTGGAGACTCAGAGTGATGGTGGTGGATGGTGGTTGGTTAGATTTAGTTGGTATAGATGGTGATTGTTGGTATAGATGGTGACGGATTATGCTGCTTTATAGATTTAGTTGGTAAAGATTGTGGTATAGATGGTGGTTGATGATGGTGGCCAATTAAATGGTTTGGATTCTTTCTTAGTTGGTACATGGTTACATGAGGGTACCATCATGAGGAGAGAATGGTTGTAGTGATGATGCTTAATATTGGTTATAGCGGTTGTGATTAGGTTACCTTAGTGATCTAAGATGGCAAAGAAATCCACTAGTTGCAGATTATGTACCTTTTTGAAATCATGATGTTCCATGTCTACGTTAGTCTATGTTTGATTCCTGGTGGTACCTAGACAATGTACATATATAGACTAGTAAAGTAATGATGGGTCGGCATAGTGATTGTTGCTGGTTGTAAATCGCGGTTGATACTACTATCAGTAATGGTTGATGCTGGCTAACATTGGTCCATGACTGGTCGATCGTTCATTGTCAACAATGTCTAGTACTTGTTAATTCCAAGAATTGATATTGTAGCCATAGTTGGTGGCTAACAATGGTTGCTACTGCTTAACATTGATGAATCAGAACAAATTTCATGAACTGTTTGGATGAACCAAAAAAACGAAAGTCATTGACCCGACCTTTCTTAGTGAAGCCGCACCAGCCGTTGGGAGGTCCGCGACGTGCAAACATGGCTATAGTTTGCTACTCTATGCGGCTCAATTTGCAAATGTTTATTCCATATTTGCTTAGAATGTATATCATTGATCAACCAGCCAACCCCAGCCGAAATTTTTGAACAAAAACTTCAGGCAAATCATGCTTTGATCTGACGCAGCGGCATCGCCAGCCATGGAGGTGTGCTCAGCCATATCCGGGCAGACAGTTGCCCATCTAAGTCCAAATGATGTGGAAGGCAAATCAGTAAGAGAGGTGAAGCGACTCTTGGCCTCTGAGATTGGCGTCCCCAGATTCCGGCAAAGGTTTTTTGGAGAAGACGGTTCCCGTGAGATTGTGGATGACGAGATTTTGGTCGCAGCTCCACTTAAAGTTCAAGTAGTGCTCTTGGAATTTGAGCAACGCACAGAAGAGGTAGATCGAGAACTGATTGCCGCATCTGTAGCTAACGATTCGGTTGCGCTTGAACAGTTTCTTCAACGGCCGAGCGATCCCAACATGAAAGATTTGCAGGGCTGGGCACCATTGCATCATGCTGCAAGACATGACCAAATTCACAACGTAAAGCTACTTTTAGAAGCAGGTGCAGACAAAGATTCAAGAGGAAATGCAGGAAGAACAGCAATGTGGATGGCGGCTGCTCGTGGCCACCTGGAAGTTGTGCGATTGCTGGTGGAAGCAGGTGCTGACTGCAACCGGGCCAAAACAGCCAATGGCACAACACCATTGTTCTTGGCAGCTCAGAATGGGCACTTGGAAGTTGTTCGCTTTCTTGTGGAAACAGGTGCGGCCTGCAACCAGGCTAGAATAGACAATGGCGCAACAGCATTGGGCGTAGCAGCTCAGCACGGCCACGTGGAAGTTGTCCGTTTGCTGATGCAAGCAGGCGCCAACTGCAACGAAGCCACACCAGATGATGGCATCACACCCTTGTACGCTGCAGCTATGGATGGTCATTGGGAAGTTGTCCGTTTGCTGGTGGAAGCTGGTGCTGATTGCAACCAGGGCACAGCAGATGATGGCACAACACCATTGTTGATTGCAGCTCAGAACGGCCACTTGGAACTTGTCCGTTTGCTGGTGGAAGCTGGTGCTGACTGCAATCAGGCTAGCACAGGCGATGGCGAAACACCATTGTTCATGGCAGCTCAGGGCGGCCACTCAAAAGTTGCACGTTTGCTGGTCGAATCAAGAGCTGACTGCAATCAGGCCAGAACAGGCGATGGCACAACACCATTGTTGATTGCAGCTCAGAACGGCCACTTGGAAGTTGTTCGTTTGCTGGTGGAAGCTGGTGCTGACTGCAATCAGGCCAGAACGGACACTGGCACGACAGCATTGTGGATGGCAGCTCAGAACGGCCACGTGGAAGTTGCCCTTTTACTGCTGGTGAAAGCAGGAGCTGACTGCAACAAGGCCAGAACAGGAGATGGCGCAACACCGTTGTGGATGGCAGCTCAGAAAGGCCACTTGGAAGTTGCCCATTTGCTGGTGAAAGCCGGTGCTGACTGCAATCAGGCCAGACCAGATGATGGCGCAACACCATTGTTCATTGCAGCTCAGAACGGCCACTTGGAAGTTGTCCGTTTGCTGGTGGAAGTAGGCGCTGACTTCAACCGTGGCACAACAAATGATGGCAGAACACCATTGTATGCTGCAGCTCAGAACGGCCACTTGGAAGTTGTCCTTTTGCTTGGTTCCTCCAAATAGGAAACTCCCAAAAATGGTTGGTTTATTACTACCATAAATGGTTAATAAACTGGATGATTTGAGGGTACCTCTATAGCTTGAGAAACCACCATTCGCAGAGCAAGGCTCATTTTCCGGGTGCCATGAGCTGGTTCATCGACAGCTGGATCTCTCAGGGGAAGTGACCTGGAGCACGACGTCTATTGGGCGACGCCCATAGTTTCAGTTTCGAAATTTGCCGCGGCCGATGCTCAAGAGGAAAAAAATCAGGTGGTTGGTCGTTGTAAGTTGTAAACTTGCCACTCCCAGCACTTTGAATCAGATGCTGTTGTGGAAGGATCTCGTCCCGGTGTCCCACCATACATGGGGATTTTCGCTACAAAGGCGTCTCGTTCATCTAGCTGGTTGGGTAGGACCAGTCATGTTTGCGCTACATGTGTTCTTGTAAGCAACGTAGTTTCGGTTGTTTCGATATGACGCTGTAAATTTGTTCCGCTGCCAAGAGCTGACTGCAACAAAAAACGAGGACTGGACAATGCCCAGTGGGTGTGTGTCTATCAGATGATTGCCTCTGACCTACACTCAATGTGCGCTGCGGTCCATCCAGCAAACTCTTTATATGCTTTACGCGGGATGCTTCATAGGGAATTTCCCCAGTTCGGACAATTCGCACAGTAGGTGCCAGGTTAACCCACTGCACTGGCATTGACCAAACCAACCAGAGAACCAATCAACCGATCAATCAACCGATCAATCAACCGATCAATCAACCAACCATGCATCCAACCATGCATCCAACCATCCTGTTACATCCAACCATCCAGCGAACCAACCATCCAACCATCCAGCCAGCACAGCAACCAGTTCCTTCCTCATCTTAGGCCATCCAGCCAAATCCTGCGACGAATCAGCAGGGAGTCTCAGGGGAAGCCACAAGCGGTGCAGTTGGGTCTTCAACCGATGATCATCGAGTGTCACGAGTTAGTACGTTTATGATAAGCGACAAATGATAGCTATGATCATGGTGATGATGGTGATGATGATGATGATGATGATGATGATGATGATGATGATGATGATGATGACCATGGCTACATACCGTGACCAAGTCATCATCAATCATTAAATGTCATCATCAATTTCATTTGTGTTGCATGTTTGGTACTTGAAGTTGCCATTGCTAGATGATAACGAGACGGACTGACAGATACTGTGCATGAGTTTCTTTGTAAATGGCAACGCTCCAGATGGCTGAAAATGATCATTTGGACTATTTGGGGTAAATGCTTTTTGGATCATCCACAGTTGCAAACATGAAATATAAACATACACATACCGATTGACTGATATGGGCGGTGTTAGGCATTTTATTTGACAGTTCTAGAAGTCCTGTAGCCAAAGAACTTTTGACAGTAGCTTCAGAAGCTTCAAAGTCACGTATCGGATATACCTGCCAGGTCTTCTTGTTGTTTTAAGTCATAATGATAGAGGTGAACAAGCCGTCATTCAACCATCGTTGATCCCTGGTTGTTAATGTAGCAGTTAGTTGTTCATTTGTAACCTTTGGCAATTATCATTAAGCAGTATCAGCCATTACCAATCACTGTCAACCACGTTCTTTGTTAGGTGTACCCAACAAGTGTTTTGGGGTTGGGCTACCAGACACAGCTGCTGACAGCGCCATTCCATGGGCTGCAAGGTCAGGAAACTATCCATCCATGGCATACTGTGGCCTTTCCACCCCGACGAGGAGGAGTCTCCATGATGAGTTTGTGAGCTTGAGAGGATGCAGAAAAGCGTCATGGTTGGTAGTTGTAATTTTGAACCTTTCTTCATGTATGATTAACAAATATATAATAGCTATAATCAAGATGAATCATTTGTGAGCTTGACACTGGCTTTGCGCCGTTTTGATGTCGTTATTGTTTCTCATTTGGATTTTGGAGATTTCATGCTTCGCTGGTCATGCGGATCAGATTGTGCGGTAATGACAGTCAGAAGGCCCGATGGTGTAGCCAGGAGATACGGCTCCTTTCTTAAAGTAAAACAATCACATTATTTGATTTGATGGCAATGAATGGCACCAAGCCGTATCATAAGTATTAATGGCTCCAAAATGATCCGGTAATCCATAAGGCTTTCATTATTTCATAGCAAAAATGATCGGTTGGGATCATGAAGGCCTTATGGATTGCCTTATCGGTCGTCCAGGGTGAAGAGTTAGCTGCACCGAAGGCTGAAGTTGTCGCAGCAATCCCTTGAAGGAGCTGAACAGGACGACGTCTCCAATTATTTGACCAGCGCGGAGCTTGGCGGAGCGCAGTGCGCATGGTAAAGTGGCAACAAACGTGGGGGTTGGCCATGGCCATAGTAGTAAGGCCCAAGAAAACCACTAGAAATGAGAATTTACAATGGGGAAACCACTAATGATGGGGGTACGCCAATCATGAACAAGCCCATTTACTGCTTGATATCAGTATGGGAGCGTTTCGAAGGTGATGCCCCTGCTGGCTTTTCCCATTTCTTACCTGGTTACATGCTGGCAACGGGCACCCACATCCTCCATGGACTCTGCTGTGGGTCCAGGCGGGTGCGGCCAAGGCTTCTTTCGGAGCTTCAGCACCACGGACCTGCAAGAGTTGCCCCGCGACCTCTGTGTGGAGGCTGGGCCTGATTGGTCAATAGCTAGTGCAGATGAAATCGTTCGATTTAAGTGATTGATGATCATGGTAATCTATCGGCCATGAATGAATACCTATGTTTTAAATGATTTATGAATAGCTAGTGCAGATGATTTATGAATACCTATGTTTTAAATGATTATACCATCATGGTAATACCATGGTGCCATGATTTTAGATAATTTGACTGATAAAGCCATGTGGGCTGAGTGTCAAATCGTTGTCGATACCTCGTGTTCTCTTGTTAGGACCTGCAGGGCTGCCATTAGTTCATGAGTGAAACCTCTGAATGCACCCTCTTCCATTTGCCAAGCACCGTGGTTGCTTCCTTCCCATGACCAGGTGATGCAGCAGACCACGTCAGATTCCAGGAGTGGTCGACTGGGGACCTGGTTAGCGCTTCATGCTGGGGTGGTGGAGCCTCGTTTAGATGGGATTTGGTTGGTCATGCTGGTAGTGGAGCTTGGTGATATCAGCCGTTCTTCCCTTCACAGAGAGTCCTGGTGGGAGTCAAGCAGGAGACACGCTTGGAACACTGGCGTTTTCACCAGCACAAGTCCAAGCATTCTTTGAGATTGTTATTGCAAAGCCAGGAAGAGTGTCACAAATGTTTGAAACCATGATGCAATATGATGCAATCAACATAATTAATCAACAGAAAGCAGAATATGCTTGTTTCACCAATAATAACAGTATAGTCGCGCATCCTTCAGAGAACCCAGCAGGGTTTGTGTGTGTGTAAGTGCCTTTTCAAGATGGCTGACAATTGCCATCTAAAATCTGAAAATATGGAGGTTGATTTGAGTAGAGAGGCTCATCAAAAACCCAGCAAATTTCATGATGATCAACCTTTACTAACCATTCAGAGTTATGAACCAGCATTACTGCAACCATTTGCAACGATCATCTCCAATCATGGCTCATCTATTCTGTTGTGCGGAGGCTTCACCCATCCCTCATCCTTGTATCGCCCAGCACTCATGTCTTGGGGCTGCCAGGACCTTTTTCTGCCCTGCTGAAAATGCCTGGTCCGCTGGCCCAGCGGAAGCGCAGGGGCCTATGTATAGTGCATATAACACTGTCCTATTATGCATCTCTATAGAACAGCATGTGTACCTTTTATAGTATATGGGCACATGTATGTGCATGCATTTCCACAAGTGTCATGCGCAGAACAGTGTAGAGCTGGATCTCTTTTGTTCATCCTGGGAACAGCTCCATCCATCAAAGTGATCTCAGGCTCGCAGCCTTGGGTCGGAAGGCTGGTGGCGGCGAGCAACTGGAAGGCGCACTGGGCTGGGTCTCTCCAGGTTTTCTTTGGTGGCCCAAGTGGGGTTTGATAGTCCCAGTTTTTTTCTGGGATCATTGGTCTTTTTTCTGGGATTTTCTGAGATTGTTTTTGTTCGAAATGTTTGACCCAGTTCATATCTAAGGGAATCATTGGGTTGACAGTGATTCTTGTTGCATCACTGGGAATCGATTTTATGCCAGTAAGAATCGCCATTGACCAAAGGGCCTTGTTCGTAGCGTCGATGCAACGTGTTCCACATCACGGCGAGCAGCTAAAGTCAGAGCGGATTGCTTGCGAATTCAACATGTGTACAGTACTATGTGTGTGTGTGTTGGGACTTGAATGGGAACTGAAGGGAAAGAAGAGTGCAAAATGAATCAGAATGATGTTGTATATTATTGTATTTCACGCCTGCGCATGGAAAACCGAACTTATCAGGGCATCAGATGAGAGAGAGGGAGAGTTGTCCTTGCGTCGGATTTGCGGAGAGAAATCACGGTAGATATGTTTCAGAGTGCCATGCAGAATCATCCCTGCCCCCTCCTCCTTGGGCACCTTCAATCAGATGTCTAACACAGGGTGCAGGGACTATGCGCATCGACAGCCCGCTTGCGACTTGCGCCCAGGGCTGCTGCGCGCATCTTTGTCTGATGACTTTGAGAAGGCAATGTCAAACCATGACAGGGGGTCATGGCTGTGTAATTGAGGTTTGGCAACCAGCAGTAATCAGTAACCAGCAACCAACCATCAACCAATGCTTTGTGTTGATTGATAATTGGTGATGATGGATAAGCAGCCACTAACCATCATCTCATGGTTCACAGGGCTACAGGGGTCCCTTTCTTCCAGGGATGGGCAGCTAGGCTGTTATTGGGCCTGAATTTGACGGTGGTGCTGCTACTGTAGTGACCATGACCATGACAAGTATGCCAGGCCCTGTGCACTGAGAAGCATCCTAGTCAGCAACCCTATGGCTGGGCTGGCCAGGTGCTGTCTTCCCAGACTTTGAAGATGTTGGGGCCCAAGGGGGCCTGCTGTGGGCATCATGATGGACAGGTGGTTGTAGATCGACCTTGGGTGGTTGGTGATCCATTGATCTTAGTGGCTGGTAGGTTGACAGTCCATGCAACAATGGCTGTGTGGTTGGACTGTCAACCCACCAGCGGATGTTTGCGTAGCGGCATGTGTTGTGCCCACCATTCATTTTGAATAACGCATCACTCTTAAGAGATTAATCAGCCAACACGGCTGAATCTAGACTTTCGCTGGTTCCAAATCATGTGCAAGCTAGCAGCTAGAATATGAAAGAGATGATTCACCAAAGTGGGTACCAAATTTCAAGACAAAACCCAAAGATGGAGACTGCGTGGATGTTTGCTGGAAAAGTTAATTTTCTGGCCGATTTCAAGCCATCCATTAGTGGGCGGGTTGGCCGGAGTTCTGGGGATTAGGCAGTTTGAAGGCTGATCCTCCTAACATGAACGGGATTAAGTCCACCTGTAGATTTGATGGATGACGGCGAAAGTCGCCATGTTCGTCGTCGCGAAGCAGCCCAACAACAAAACAAGCCCTTCACCGTGGCAACAAGACTGTCAAGCATTGACTCAGGTTGGAAGAGGTCAATCAGCAAAGATGTGTGTTGGCCTTAGCATTTGACTTCCCTGACTGATGCGCTTTGCAGGTCATCCTGCTGACTTGACATAAACTATACTGTATACTGGTCAAAGTACCTCTGGTATTGGTGATGAACAGCGAAACATGAACAAAAAACAGTCCATTTGTTGGGATGCGAACTACATAGCTTTTTGATGGTACTGTCAACACACGTCTTCCAACTGACAAAAACCGACCATCAACGCTCCCAGGTGACTCCCTGCCGCCTCTCAGACGTGGTGACCCCAATATGTGTCAAACTGCATGACCGGAAAGGGGAAGCAGTTGATATGAGGGGGGCAGTCAGATATGGGATCACAATGTGGAGGAAACCACTTTGGCACTGGATCTTAGTCTAGATCCCCTATAGGACAGTCGATTGGCATAGCATCAACAATGACTTCAGGCCATGGGAAGAGAAGATGAATGCGACGGCAGGCACTGATGTGGCCCTGCGAAGTGTAGGGGGTTTGGAATAGCTGGCCTATCAGGAACTGCGATATTTGAGCCAAGAGATGTAAAGGAATAACATGACAAGAGACAAGGCTTTTGAACATGGATCAAGTGCACGTGGCAATGATTTGCCAGCAAAAGTCCCAGTTCTACCCAACATTGTGCATTTTTCCAGGTCGACAAGCACAGTATAGTAGTGTCAGACGGGTCATTGGCTTGGTCGTTCTACTACATGTTTTTTTTCTGCTGACAAGTGGCAACTCCTTTGTTCATTGAGCGCACTGAGCTGGTTGCCTTCATAAAGGGCAGCTTCAATTTGTTTTCTCAGGTGGCGGTGCCGTTTCTGCCGAGAGAAGCTTTTGCTCCTCGGAGCCAAGGAGAGGCCATGGGAGCTAAGTGAAAGATGCGTAAGTAGAAACTGGTGTTTTGTTGGGGTATTGGAAGTGAATATTTCAAGATGGTTGGTGATAGTACCAAATATGTACATATATGTACCCTTAAACAACTCAGTTGTTTTCAGCGGAAAGTAAACGTCATTCTGATCATTGGGTCAAGATAATTCCCAACGAAGATAAAAGCAGTACTCATCCTACGGGTAACTTAGCATGACTGTGGCGGCTACTGTTTGGCAGGTTGTTGCAACACAATGATTACTTACGGCGCGAAAGGATCGACCTTGCAGAGGGCAATATTTTACGTATAACATTCAAGTTCACTGAATATACTGAATCTAATTTCAAGGTATATAAGTGAGTCAAGGAATCAATGGCCGAGGAGAAGCACCAAGCAGCGAAGCCAACAAGGAAATAATCCGTTGCCACCCCGCATCTCCACAGCCATTTCTCAACCCCACAGATACATTTGCGATTTTTGTGGGCTGTAGCCAATCATACCGGGTAGTTCAGAAAAAACAGCCATCCGAGATGAACCACAGCTAAGACAATGGCAACCCCTTGCACCCCGATGTCAATGCAAGAGCATAAATGGCTGTTTTTTTTGAACGCCGCCAGCGACCCAAAAACTCCACCAACATTGAAAGAGGGGGAACGGGGGTTTAACAACTTTCATTCGGGTTTTGGAAGGATGGCTGTTTTTTATGAACTACCCGGACTCAAGGTCAAGATGTATGCCACCTGCTCCGCAGGTGACACACATCTTGACCTTGAGTCCGGGAAAGTTTTACTGGCAAGACTGAGTGGTCCCTTGCGGCATCTGCTCCACACATCTTGGACAAGATAAATTGCTCCTAGCCTGTGAAGCACGACGGAGGACGCATTTGACCATCCTTTTTGGAAGTCTTGGCCCTGCCCTTGATGCGCGCCGGGAGACTTGACGTGCCAGATGTGGTTTCAAGTGGCCCTGCCATGGGATTGACAGTCAACATAACAGTCAACATACAGTCAACACGACAGTCAACACAACAGTCAACACGAGCACCTTTATTGTAAATTCTCAGCGAAAACGCGTTTCGGGGAAGAAATCCAAGATTTTCCAATATACTAGGACCCTTGGGGCTCCCAATGCTCCAAAATGGCATTTCCCCTTTTAATTAGAACTGTTATGTTGACTGTCAGTCCCATGGCAGGGCCAGGCAAAAGCACATCTGGCACGTCAAGCCTCCCGGCGCGAGTCAAGGGCAGGGCCAAGACTTCCAAAAAGGATGGTCAAATGCGTCCTCCGTCGTGCTTCACAGGCTAGGAGCAATTTATCTTGTCCAAGATGTGTGGAGCAGATGCCGCGAGGGACCACTCAGTCTTGCCATTAAAACTTTCCCCGGGTAGTTCAGAAAAAACAGCCATCCGAGATGAACCACAGCTAAGACAATGGCAACCCCTTGCACCCCGATGTCAATGTTGACGGTAAGGCTGCCCGCAGCAAGAGCATAAATGGCTGTTTTTTTGAACGCCGCCAGCGACCCAAAAACTCCACCAACATTGAAAAAGGGGGAACGGGGGTTTAACAACTTTCATTCGGGTTTTGGAAGGATGGCTGTTTTTTATGAACTACCCGGTATGCTTCCAGTCAGCAGCCAATAGTAGGTAACCAGGTACCTGGTGTCTACCAGCTCGTTGTAACTGGGGTTGGTTACCATAGAGGTAACTGCTTGCGGGTAGGGCAAGCCGCCACCCATCGCCAGCCCACCGGAGGATCTGCATATCCCGTTGCCTTTGCCCGACAAAGAAGCTCAAGAGCTTCGGGCTGAGCTCAAGGGGTGCAGGACTCAGCTGAGGGAACGAAGCACCCAACGGCCCGGTGCCCTTCACGTGTAGTTGCGCAGAACATGGCTGGTGACTGAGAGCATCGTTTGCTTATGAATGAATCCTTATGGAAAACAAAGATCCATATATCATCATGGATCTAGGTATACATGGTATAATGGATATTGGATGCGTATAGAGTGTGTAGCTACCTAGGATATGGCAGAACTCGAACGTCTCATTTTCCATGCAATGATTCCTCACATGACTCAAGAGGGTTGGGTCGAGTTCCATGGTTAGATTCCAGGCTCCCTGGGAGAATAGCTTTGGATGGGCTTACTTCCAACAGGTCAACCAGCAATCATTTACGAGAAATCAGCAATTGCTTCCCTCATGATTTTGCTTTGTTGCTGAAGATATGAACCTGGTTTGAGGAACAAACAGAAAAGGTAAACCATCAATCATTGTTCCTATTTTAGAAATTTGCCGCCTGTTTTGTTGCTGATGAATATGAACTCATGCATTGCCTTTTGACCTATGATTCAGTACCTATTGACTACATGAAAGCTTAAAGCGTCATTAGGTATAAAGGTGGTGATGAAATAAGCGATGATGAGCTTTGCTTTTTGGCTGCTTTGTGGGTGGTTCAGTAAGGGTCAGTCAGTTTATTCTTGAAGCGGATAAGCCTAATAAAAGCATCGCCAGTTGTGTGGGTATCATCCTGCTTATACTTGTTGATGAATAAGCAGAAATTCCATGTCACGGGCTGATCCCAAAATGTAAACTCATCAGGTTCATCCTTACAAAACCAACAACAGTTGGACCGCAGCACCTCGTGGCCCGTTCTTCAGGTTCTTCATGAAGGGCCGACAACGATGGACTTGGGTGCCTCCGCGTCGACTCACTGCTTGGATGATTTACTGCTGGGTTCATCAGTGCGAGTTCACCCAACTGTTGCTTGATGAATGGGAGATTCAAAAACTAGCACACCACCCCGATTTTCTGCCCTGGCTGGTTCACTAGCTGTGAGCCATGGGAGTTACTATTACAGGATTTGTTCCACCAAGAGTACTGGATCATAAATGAATGGATCTTTGTTTTTCATTACGTGTTTCACCACTTCACCAGTTGCTTTCTCTAGTGGAGGTGTTCGTCGTGCTTGGGGGACTCTGTCAGTTCCCTCCAGCTTCGGAGACAATGTCCACCCTCCACCTTCCACGGTCCCATCATCACAGCCTTTCAGACCTGCTGGCAGTACACTGGCAAACGAAGAAGTACTGGATGGGTGGAACTACGGCCGAACCACGTGCTATGGCACAGCTTCCATGGGGTGCGCCACGCAGCTTTTGGAGATTGGGATTGGTGGTCCCAGCCATGCGACCGGTGGGGGGTGGGATCAGATGGCATAGGTTGGCTGTTGCTGATGTTATCAGCGGTGATAGGTTCAGCATGTTTCCCTAGCCCCTCCCTAGCCTCTCTAGTGAGGTTTACTTGCATTTCATTCTGGTGTTTCTGGTCAACCGTTGTCTTCGTCTGTGGTAGACAGGCAGTTGTTCTGAACCATTCGCAAATTCCAGCAACCAACGTCAATTGAATATGATTTGAGTAGCCATCAAACACATTGAAACATGTCTTACAACTCATGTTTTGCGGCCCATCATGGGCTTTGTATTCTAGCAGTGGCTTGGTTGTAAACCTTTGTTTGAAGTTTGAACAACCAATCGGCTTGAGACACATCAGAGATGCATGTCGGTGGCCTTTGGAATATGTTTCTCTCACTTCAAGCCATGGTGGTTGTTACCTGGACTTGGGACCATAGCTGGCATTATTTCTTGTGAAGAAAACCAACTGCTTTGGAGACATGCGTGAATCACACACACAAAGAAATGAGCCACAAACAAAACCTTCGTGATTGTGTGTTCCACGGGCATAGTTTTACTTTTCAATATATAAGTCAACCGGTTCCCAGTTGCTTTGTTTTGAGCTCTGGTTTCAAACCCTTGAGACAGTTGAGATGTTCAGTCAAACTAACTAGCATAATCGGAATTTGTTATTCTTAGTCAGTCCAATTTAATTTGAATTGTATGCAGTACGCCTGTCCTATTCTTAGTCAGGAGGCAACTGGCACTGCAGAGTCAGGGCCACTGGTTTAGAACTTTGATGATTCTTGATGCTCCAGAGATCTCATTGCTCAGCAATACCTGTCATCGCTGGTGGCCGACCAGATGGTTCCAAAAAATCAGCAAGTTACCTGAGGTTCATCGTGTATAAATTGCACAATTTGCATCGATTTGCTGCGTGCAAGTACGGTAGTTGCAGGTGGTGGTACCCCTGCAGCACAATCAACCAGCCAATGCAAAATGCCGCCAGGTTGGCACGTGGCACTTGTACCGCTTGGCATGTTGGATGCTGCAGTACTGGTGTGAAGTGGATATGGTTTCAAGACTGTTCAATGAGCTGGTTATACTGAACACCATTTCTGGTTGATCTCAACCCATGGTTGGGGGTTCTACACCTTTAGCGGGTATATAGTCAATAGTCAATAGCGAAAAATTCTCAATATGGGACTATCCGATGCTGTGCGTACAGGAGGATTTGCCGCATTGGCTGTTTCCCTATCAAACGTTCCATTTTGGGACGGTTTGGAAAGTGCTGTGAAATACCACCATGTGAATACGTAGACAGCCAGCTGATAGTCATCCCCAACTATTCTTGCTGCTGAGTAAGTAATTATGCTCAAGGAACTGGTAAATGGACTCTGGCTACCTCAAACAATTGTGGGTCAAAACCGGGAGGTTAGGTTTGGTGAGTATTTGGTTATTCTCCCAAGCGTGGCAGCGTTGATAATACCTCCCTATGCCAACCTATGCCAAATCAGCAATGTATGGATGCACCGCCTATCCCCCAATGCAGTAGTATTTGTTTGGTGGCTATCATCACCGGCATCATCATACATGATACACAGGACAATTTGCTCAATCATCAATCACTATCCATCCTCTCAATTGTCATGAATCATCAGAGCATGAAACCCACAATCAATCATCACTATTCTTCATCAGCACCGTCAGATAGTAAACATCATCATGACAAGATCATCATCAGCTATAAAGCATCATCATTATTAAATTAACCTTATGTGGTTGCTCTACCATGGTTTGCCCACCATCACTTAGAAGTGTGACATTCCCTAGATTCCGTATGAAACCATGATTAGATCAACCATTAGCCGTCAGAAGCCATCACTGTTGATTAAACAATCAATAAGGCTTTCCCGCCAGGTGGAGGGCCGATGGAGCTTCCTCTGGAGCCGATCGCCACCACTTGGCCGCGCGGTTGGCACGTGGCTTTGGGGGGGTAGCAGTGGTGGCCACCAAGGGAAGGCTGGCGAAACCAGGTAGCGGTGAGAGACCACCCTGAAGCAATGGTGGTTTTTTAGGTAAATTCGGAGGTTTGGATGGCTGATGCTAAGAGATATTCACATGGCGTTTGCTTGGTGTATCCTTTATGATTGCTGGTGATGGCTGATGCTGAGGGATGGTTTACAAGCAGATTGTAAGGAATACACCAAGGACCACTATTATACATAGACTTGATCTTGCATAATTTTGGTATATTTCACTTCACGGTGGATTGAAAGCTGTTTTGCTGGTTGACAATCATTTCTAATGGTTGATAGTCAAGCCTTTTTGTGTCCCCAAAGGTGTCTTAGTGGTGTTGAAATGAGTGGTGATTTTGAACATGGCACTCAAGGTTGAACGCCCTGAGCAGAGGAGCCATCGGCGACCGTGAGAACAATCTGATTCTCACGATGATAGACACATTGTACCACTGAGCACTATAAATATGAAACGTATGTTTCAAAAGAAATATTGTACATCTTGCACATGTTGACTGCCTTTACTTTCAACTTGGCGAACCACGGTGGCCTCTTCTGTGACTCTATGGGTAGTGTATAGTCTAATGCCAGTGTTTTGGTTGTGTTGGGACCACTTCAGCAGATCCAAATATGGTATGAACCGGACCAGCGACAGGAACAACAAATGACAACGATTTGACTCACACTTCACTAGGCGAGGTAGACCTGGCTCAACAACTATCGGGTGACACGATCTACTTAGAGAGTTGTCACGTCAGTGGTGATCCAGCTGGAGGTGATTCCCACCCCGTCAGATGTCCATCCCAGGTTTTGCATTTTCAGCATCCGCTGGATGAGCCGCCCGCGAACCCGCCGAGAGGACCAGCTGCACCTGGTCGGGTGACCCTAGCTAAGTGTGTTGAACATAACAATATACCAAGGGAAACTCCAAGTCTAGCAGGATGGGGAAGGAACGGTGATTTTTGGGGGGCAACCCCGTCATCGGTATGTGATATCGTTGCTGAAGTGTTTCAATCATCGAGGTAGGTGGCAAACAAGCTTTCAGAAAGTTGAGGGGCGCGCTGCTGATGATAGTTCTTTGATGTTCTTTGAGAACAACATAGTTAGTCAACTGACGGGATCAGAATCTTGGTGTGGATCAGCAGGAGGAGGTCTATGCTACCTTCCAAATGTTCTTACCTGGCTGTTTCTTGACATTTGGAACCCAAGCTATTGGCTGGGGGGGGTATGAACAAACATCGTAGGCTCTTGGGATGATCAAGTGCGGCCTACCGACGTAAAAAGCACTTTGATCGTTGGTATGTCCTTATTGCGGTCTACAAACTACAGTGAGCATGTGTGGTATCCATGATTAACCGCTGCGATTGATAGTCGCATTACAGTATATCAGAGAGTATTCCTAGTTGACAACTAATCAAGCATGAACTAATCCAACAACTGCATAGAACATGATCTGGAGCAGTCATTTGCCACTCACCTGACCGGTCCCAGCACATTACGCTTCGAGGAGTGGCGCTATACCCTGGTGTACGTACCAGACGGCAGGATGTCTCAGTGGCGGCCATGTCCAGCAGCCATGTTTGGTGGTGCCACCTGTCACCAATTCAAAAATATCACGGTGTTTAATTGCAAAGCCATTATGTTTCAATCAAAAACATGGGGAGGCATGTTCTTTAGAGAAACCATATTTCTTGGGGGGATCATCACCTATACATGACTGTAACTGACGTTTTGAGTGGATGACCATTTGTGTTTTTTTTTATCACCGCTTGTGGACAGCTTTAAGCTGGGGAAAAGAATGCCAAACACCATTCAGAATTGAGGTACTTTCAATGCAGTAGCAGGCCTATTCCAACGTGGATTTGCCTGCTAATGTTTGGGATGTTCACATCAGGAATCCAGGATTGGCGCTGGCACCAAATTGCCCCAAGCGTGTTTAGGTCTTCGCATCGCCGAGAATCAAACTCCTCCGAGTTGGATTGTTGAATCTGGCTCACAAGTTTGCATGTAAACCAGGAAGTTTGTGCAAAAGGAAGACACAACCCAAAAATGATGAGGAAGAGGTGATCAAAGTTTTCTTCATCGCAAGATCACATGGGATGGAGTCCAGCAAGTGTGTTGCTATATTTCGAGCCCATCTGAGATACGAATGACACAAGCGAAATTGACTCTTTACTCCTGCTCGGTTCAACATGGTTGGTTGAATGCCTCACATGGTTCACCCGGAAGATGCAACCATGCTTCGTAACCCTCACACTTGCTTTGTTGATGTTTGGTGCATGTGCCAGGTGTGTGCAATTACACCATAAGGTTTGGAACTTTCCTTCCAGGCTAGCTGCGAAGCTCTGCCCAAAGCGATGCAGAATTCACTCTACAAAACCCTGCTTCCAGATTGTAAGTTCTTGAACCCAAACTTGTGGTGAAGCCCCAACATGAAGAAGTCGAAACACTGCCAGCAGCGGCCACAAAAGCAGCAACATGGCAAAGTGACTACTCGCGGTGATGTGGGAAATGCTATGGGGTTTGTGGTTTCACGTTTTTGCTGGCTCAAGCCAATTGTTGTTTGTCACAAAGCTATGACAAACCAAACGAAGAAGGCGCTGGTGCTATCTTGTGAAGTGCCTGGTGAGGCACAGATCCCAACAGCAAGGTACAATGCCCGGAAGTTGTCTGAGTTTTTTCAAGAGGCCAATGTTGAAGACAGCGGTGTTTTTGGGGGTTATTTGACCTTTAACCACGCCATAGATGCGATCAAGGCTTTCTTCTCTAGTGAGTGCAACGTGCACATTGTATATGGTATTTTTCATGGGCAAGCTGGTGCATGGAAGTTATCTGATGGACAAACTCTGGGACTCGCGGACATTTTGGAGCAATTTTATCCTGCCAGAATTAAGGGGACAGCTAAACGGCTTCTGATTGTTTCCGATGCCTGCTATTCAGGATGCATGGTCGAAGAAGTCAAGAAGCTAGGCCTCTTGGACGTTGCTGTGCAAGCATCATGTGATCATTCCGGTGACACTTCTGATGTGAGAGGAGAGACCTTTACCGAGCTTTTGCTTTGGAATTTGCGTGGGTGCGATGCATCTAGCATGGATTCTGACAAGGAGCGGGCAATCCTGGCATTTGGCCGCCCATGCTACTACTGCCCGGATCGAAGCATCCACCGCGGTTGGGTCTTCATCAACGAAGACGGAGCAGATCAGAGCTCTTCCCAGAGCATTTCGCTCACAAGTGAGACTTCAGAGACATCCAGCCAAAGATCCATCAGCCTACAATCACCTGCAAGCATGTTGCAAAATGGAGTGACATCCAACCAGAGCGCAGTCCAATCGGAAGATCATCACAGCGTGAGTTCTCCCTCCAAGGCCGAGATGGTGACAGCAAAGCAAGTAAGCATCATGTGTGCGCTGGGGCTAGTGACAGTCCTGATCCTGTATCTTTCCATGCGGCAGGCAGGAGCAGCATCCGACAATATGGTTGCTGGTCAATATTGGCCAACTAACAAAGACTCCCCTGGTCATTTTGGGGATGTTTATCATGGAAAGAGGACTTGGTTCCGCAGCCATATCGAGACCTTTGAAAGCGCAAGAGATGAGAGTTGGACGCAAAGTGAAAGAGCAGGACGTGACTTTTCTGTTGATCCATCCTTGACTTGCGCCTGGTCTGGTTCCGTGGCTGGCGGCCTGGCTTTCTTCTTGGCAAACTCCATGGCTGGCCCCTGGGCTGGCTCCTTGGCTGGCTTATTGGTTGGCTTCTGGCGTGCCGATGAATGCTTGACAAGTGCAGGAAAAGTTTTCCTTTAGTTCCTGCCTGCTCAGTCCAAATGCCACCTTGCAGCAGGTCCTCCGGCAGTACTGCCAATGATTCATTGTTGTCCTCGGTCCTACTTGAAAGGCTTGCCACGCTTGTCTCATATGCTTTTCCGATTGCTTGATTGAAACCGTCGAACACATTATGCAACTGCAAAAAGCAACCGCCTTGCGAATGATGGCGAATTGCCTATTCCAGAAATTTGGCACAAAGATTGTCCCACTTGAATTTATATGCAGGCGATGTGCAAGATTTATGTGATGTTCTCAAGATTTCTTAGGGGATTGCTTGCGATCTCCCTACTAGTCGGTTGACAAGTAAGTTTGACCACTAGTTGGATGACTGGTTGACCACAGGTTGACCCTCCCGAGAAGCCAATTGATTCTCCCAGAAGTTTTGATTCCAGTGGTGGCAGGGCGAATCGGAGCCCAAGTGCTGCTTCCCAGCCTCGCCCAGGTGATCCCGCAGTTTTCGAAGAATCCAATCGTGGAGCCTCAGATCCGCCGGCTGCCATCCATGGCAGTGGCCAACAATCATCGAGGTGGTGGGTTTAAGGTGTAGGGGATCATAGGGGAGAACATGATAGGGGATGACAACCAACAAAAATGGTTTCCCAAGAATCCAACACTGATGGATGCTTAAACAAGTGCCTCTTGTTGGTTTTAAGCATGTGTTATTTTCCCCAAGGTTTGGATTGCTTGGTTGGTCAAGTAATATTCTTGGGATGGGTTCTGACCACCAACCAGCAAGACATAACATTCTTGCGGTGAGAACATCATGGTTTTTGGAGTGCCATCAACAAATCATCACTTTTGGAAAGGGAAACTTCGCATTTCTTGAGGGGGTTGCACTGCATTTGTGGATACAGTAAGACCGTACCATGGGGTAGTCGGTGGCTGTTTGAGCAATGTCGGGCTGGCAGTTTGGATCTATACCGGCCCGATGGTTTTGTGAGCGCAGATGGTGGTGAACCGCGATCACAGCCAGTGAAACTTAGTTTGGCTCTGTGTTTTGCAACCTTTTCTCAGCACAAAGTACCCCATACCTGGTAACGAAGAATCATTCGTGAGTGTCAAGAAATCCGAAGATTCAAGCCTGATTCGGTATAGTGTGGGTTTTCCTGCCGATTTCTGAGCCAGCGTCGACTTGGCCAAGGCAAAGTTCTAGGGCCTTTGGGATTTGGTTGGGAAGGCCTGGGTAAGCTGCTTGCATGGACTATCGCGCCTGGTTTGCTGCTGCCAGTGGTATTGGACCGGCTTGGTCTACACATTTGGAGCGTCAGAAACACACATAGGTGATCATAGTGGCGTATAGTGGTACATGATTCGTGGACGCAGAGTCTGTAGTTAGGAGCATGAATGTAAGACGTGGGTCCAAGGATCACACGTGCAATTTGTTTTGTTCCACATGTAGATTGAGCGGTTCTTGCTTCAGGTCAGACTTGCAAATCACTTGTTTGATTGATTTTTTTAGTCACACTTGGGCTGCGTAAGAACCAAGGTGCCGCACTGGTTCGTAAGCAGCGTACTTCGCATGACAAAGTTTGAATAATGACACTGGTGTGTTTGCATAGCTTCGTATAACACTCGACTATATTAGTATCGTGATGTATAGTCACTAAACATCACTAAACAGGAACGCACTGGTTTTTCCCAGATCCTCGTATTGTTTATCAGGCTGGCTCTCATACAGGCGGTGTTCTTTTAAATAGTAAATCAGAATTAGCGAGCTTTGAGCAGTCTCAAGTCTCAAGGCAGACAGGAGGTCCAATACAGAGCGGGTCAATGCAAGTCACCTCCGTGCTTTGAGACTCGGTATTGTCAACGTAAACATAAGAAGATGGCAATGTGGCAAGCAACAAGATTGGCATTTTACACGAAAACAATGGCTCACACCGTGACATTTTACACTCAAAATTATTATTCAAGAGATATTTTGCAACAAGAATGAATCAATCCAGGACATCCTCTCCCGGAAACAATGGTTCACCTTGGATCCAAACCTGCATTGAGGGTCGCTTCCGCGCGGTGCTTGGCATCCACACAGCGATCTCTGGAGGTTCGAAATCCAGCAACCTTCCCAGGATCAAACTGGAAGCGCACGGATCCTAGGCACCGAAGCTTGCCCATGATGGGTGGCGAGGCATCCAAACAACGATAGTGGCAGGAGGCAGGACCTAACCCTGATCCTTGGTGAAGCCACCATCACAGAAGGCGTCACCCCGCACCAACGGACGATGATTTTTTGGGAGCAGCCCAGGGATTTGCTCGGGATGGTTCATCTTGCGGGGCCTGCACACGAGTAGAGTTTTTGCATGTAAATTTAATAGATAACTAAAGTTGGTGGTTTGAGACATGTTTGATTTTCCTCAAATATTTGTGATGTTTGGTTGGGTGATTGATATTTTTTGTGATAGCTTACAATCACCAACCAAGTGATTCAGCGATCACTTATGTAGCTCACGCACACACGCATATAGTTTTTGATGTGTTTGTTTCAGATGTCGATCCGCACATATATTATATGTGGAGTTTATCCTGGAGATATGCCTCGCACATACACTTACAAGCTAAACTCATGACATCTCCCCAACTCAAAGCCTTGTGTTTTCCATGGAGGGTAACATTTTGTTAACTTCGCAGCTACACCTAATCTGCAACATGCGTCAAGTTGGCCATGTCCACGGTCAGGAGAGAGGTGCAACCAACAGCTAAGGCAGTCGCCACCTGATCCTGGCCCTGGAGGCATGGACGTTTTGGGGATGCTGTGTTTTGGGTGCTACCTGTGACACACAAACCTTGACAGATGTCTCCACTGGGCGAACCTACTTCTGATTCGCGGCATTTTGAAGAGGCCACTTCAGTTTTTCATTCGTTTAGCATTCACCATTTCATTTTTGTTTGCCAACTTTTAGCTCGCATTCATATTTAGTTGTTCATTCAATTTCTCACTGAATGGTGGGCCTCGTACATGTGATAGCCATGGTCATGAACCAAGCTGGAACATGCAGCGAATCAATGGTTGAACTCCATAAGTTCCAGAAAAAACGATGATTATGCCAGACCATGCAAAAACAGTACATGACTGCCGTTGCCCAAAGCATAGTGATACTCCTGTCACAACCCCTGCAAATCAGCGGAGCAGGGCACTTAAGAAGGTCATTATGCAATCCTGCATGGGTACTGACCTGGAATTTTAATTCGCTTGAACAGCTACTTTGCTTACAGGGGAGGTGCGTTTCTCAAGAGTGCATACCCAATTATCCCAACAAAGCCAACATGCGCCATGCTTTCCATTTCCACCATGGGGATGATGTGACCGCGAATTTGACACAACTTTTTGGGCCATTGTGCTGTTGAACCCGGGTGTCGACCCTTGCGAACAGCCAGTTGATACTTGTCCATGGTTGGGGCATGATCCACCATGGATGATCCACCACAGATGATTGTGTTGACTTCCTGTTTTGATGATTCGGCCAGCCGAAACATGCATCAATGAACCCGTTTGCAACTATCTCCACTGATGCCCTTGCTGCAGATGCCGTTCCTGGTCCAGTGGCCGTTGGTTCCTCAAGTGGAACTACAGCAGTGGCCGAGGCCGGCTGCACCCAGGAGTGGCTGGTGCTTACCTGCGATGTCAGAGCTGAAAGCATTGGGTTTTCGTTCCACAGCAGATCCGGACACTAGGCCCTCACTAGGCATAATTGAACTGTTGCCATTGCCTCCTGAAAATAAGTAGCTAAACTGAAAGATAATAATAAGACTATATGCGTTTTCAATAAGGATGTCATTGACAACTGGTGGAAGTTTGAGGACCAAGTTGGCTTGCCAGACAATAGATCAATAGATCCTTACTTTGGGGACGGACCTGGCTAAATATGCATAGGCATGGTTTGGATGCCCATGGATGCCCCAATGCATATTCATTGGACCAGCATGTTTAACAACTAATACATACTGATATGAAGGAATATTAGGGAATCAGTCATATCTCCTGAAATTCTGAACATGTATGTCCGTTGACTGGCTTTGTTTCTTGCGCACCCATTTATATGTTGTTTTTTTCTTCTGCCCCGTCCATCGTGAAGTGGTTACCGTAATTGACTTGCTTTGATTCTGAGTATCGTTTTCCATTGAGGAGGTGTTGCTCGTGCACCTTTTCATGGCTGGCTTGCTCTACCCCTTGCATTCTTAACTACTCTTGAAATTCAAGTACTTAGCTGAAAACACAAGCACTACATACTCTTTTGCATGTTTGCGTTGTTTGTTCAGCCTTTTGCATTCTGAACTACCCAAATTCTGAATGCAAAGTGTTCCACAAGTTCATGGCGAGTCGCCCAGAGTGAGGCATCACCAGCAGCTGAACCAAAGCCGGTGACAAAGCTGGTTGAAAGCGGTGGAGGCGCCTTGTTTCATGATGGTTTGGTAGGAGGATCCGTGGAAAATCAACAGACGCTAGAAGCGGCAGCAGCAGTCCAGTGGTGCCAGAATCAACAAGATTATATGACTTGTGCTAGGACAAGTAGTAGCAGTAGTAGTAGTAGTAGTAGTAGTAGTAGTAGTAGTAGTAGTATTAGTAGTAGTAGTAGTAGTAGTAGTAGCAGTAGAAGCAGCAGTAGCAGTAGAAGTAGCAGTAGTAGTACTAGTAGCGGCAGCAGCAGCAGCTTCAGTAGTGTTGGTACTGTAAATAGAATCCGTGGCAGGTGACACAAGTAGATTCAATGTAGCGTTGCAAATAGCAGTAATACCAGCAGGAGAAGCAGCTGCAGCAATAGGTGTAGTAGTAGCAATAAAAGCAGCAACAATAGTGATAAACATGATGTTATGTTATATATAAATAATAACAGCACTGAGCACGGACAGACTCTGAAGCCGGGAATTCTACCACCAATATTATGAAATCTCTTTGTCATAGCTGAAGCAGTTGTGCCAGAATCCAAATCGACCTCAGAGCATTTGGGTTCGCCTCAAATCAGTTTCAAGATCTCCGCCTCCAGGTGGAGATGTGCGTGCCAGACTGCATGGCTCTCAGGGACACCGTCACTACCTTGAAAGAAGGTTGTAAGGAGGATAGCTTATGTCAAGGCAAAACCCATGAAGAAACGGACACAGCGACTGACACAATGTGGTTGGACTCCACTGCACTTTGCTTTACCTCGAAGGGTTGCCCTTTTCATGGGGATGGAAAGCATTCCACTTAGATGCGCACGAAGTGTAAGCGGAGAAGGAAAACATGCATGCCATCAGTGGATTGCATTGCGTATGCAATTCCGTGTTTCTAGGGCGCACTAGTATGTGAGTTTTGTCAACTACCTTGACTTCTTTTGAATATGTTGTGTCAACAGAAACCGTTTATGATGCTCCGACGGTCTTACTTCAAAGTCGTGTTGATTTAGTTCTTGCGAACAAATGCCTCTAATCGATGACTATGGTTAATACGAATTGCTGATCAGCTACAGCTAGCACAAGATGGCCAATAGTGGACCACTGTTGCGGTAGATAATCAACTAAAACCCACTAAATCCAAAGGGGCTTTCCTTGTGGAGCAAACCTTGGTCATGGGGGGCCGCATCATTCATGGTGTACGGATAGTGAACAGGCAAGGTTAGTAAATTGTACCCTATGCTTCCAGTTACCACTATAGTAGGTAACCAACCCTCACCAACAATGGTAGAAACCAACTGGTTACATACTATAATGGTAACTGGAAGCATAGGGGTACTTAAAGACAACATTGTGCGGCATTGTAGCTTGAACCACTTGATTTTAGGAAACTCTATGATGGTGGCAAGGTTAGATAGGATACGATGCATTGACCGCTCACAGTCATTGCCAGACCATTCCTTTTTTGGCATGATGGAGATGTTCAAGTTGAAACCATGGAGCGATTAATCCACCAGTGTTTCATTTGCATGGGCGAACTGCCCCTTTCCTGTCAGGTCCTACTTGCTCAAACCTAAAGGCTGGACAACGGTAAGGATGGCTAGGGAAGCTGCAAAGCTGCCTGCGTGATATGTTTTGAGGGCTCAATGAGCTGGAAAGGCGTCAATCCAAAGCAGACCAAAACCGATGTTATTCTTTGAATATGGGTAGACATCCACTCCTTTAGTCAAGATTCCTAAAACCCCAAAAAAGCATACGTTCTTTGGATGCAGTGATGAATGTCATTCGCAGACACCTTCAATGTCATTTGAAATCTTTCAGGTGGTCATTTAGGCGTGCCTTTGTTGTTTTGATTGCCGTTGACTGCTCATAATTGTTAAACAAAATATGTTGCAAAGATGGATGACATCGATATACCTCAACTAACAAAATTGCATTTTAGGGAAGACCTTGGATCAGTTTCAATGATTGATAGAACCCTCAGAGATTACGATCTAATTGCCTCGCCAGCTAGAAGAACTCCATGTTAATCTGCCCGCACCGAATGTCAAATGCCTGCCCCTATGTAGAGCCAATCCCACCCCGATGGTTATTGGCTACGATCACGTATGGTTCTTTCTTAGTTGAATGAACACAGACACATTTCCAAGTTGACATTTTTTCGGCACCCAAGATCGTATGGCCAGTGGATACCATAGAGGTTATTTAGACCATGGCTACCTGAATTATACCAAATTGTATCGCCTATGGCAAACGAATGTGCCGGTCTTGATTGCTTACGCCGCTGCTGCCAGTCGCTCGTCCCACCGCCACCCGGGGGCCCGTGGGTGGTGGAGGCCAGGGGTACTCCACCGAGGTGTTGTTTCGACTCGAGAAAGAATAATCTAAGCCATGGTCAACGAAAGCAGCTACTGTCAGTAACCGCCAATATCAACTAGGGAAATAATATGTAATAATAGACATTGCTTTTGGAAGTTGAAGACCAAACCAAAAGGCAAAATCTAGGGGAAAAAGCAAAACAAATTTTCACTCGGAATGTTATTGACATCATCTAACACAGGATGGCTTTTGAACACTCAGCTTCCTAGATACTAGATCCTTCCTGTACGAATTGACCCCGGCGACCACGTACCCACACAAAGCATTCGAATTTACTGTTTGGATGTCCTGCAGCCTGTAAAGACCAGTCACTACAATATGATCATTTCGAGTTGATTTTTGTTTGTCAGTTTTACAGGGGGGGGTTGTGCAGTTGTTCATGGTTTGTTCTTCCCCTTCTGAACTGCAGAACTTCTGAAGTGAAAGTGATTGACCAGTCCGTGGTGAGCAGCAGAGCACCAGGCATCACCATCAGCCGAAGAAAAGCCTAGTACGAAGCCGGCTGAAAGTGATGCAGGTGCTTTTGTGATGGCGTTTTTTGCCAGTGGGATCCATCGAAAGCCAGAAGTTGTTGGGTGGGGTGGTGTTTGAAAAATAAAACTTGGTTGTTGACATATCTTTTAAAAGTGACAACATGTTCACACGACTTTATACTTCTTCGTTCGGAATGCTTCCTAGTAAAAGTACCGCCAGCAATAGCAGTGCTTCGTTCAGGGATCTAATCTACCACAAAAAGATGATCCATCATAGATCATCGTGTTGGTTTCTTACTTTGGGATACTTTGGGCAAAATCTGGAGTGTGGAGGGGTACCTAATACATCCTAATACACCATCAAGCAAACCCCCTACAGTGGCCTGTGGAACCTCTGCCCATGCGATTGCTGCAGATGCCACTGGTCCATTGGCCACTGGCTCCTCTGATGATGCTACAGCAGTGGTGCAGGCCAGCTGCAGTCAACACAGGAGTAGCCAATGCTGGGTCTACCGGCCATCGTCCTGTACGATGTATAGACCAACTCTATTCAGTCACTACATATTCTCATTTGAAATATCATTGTTGTTGGACGGTTTGTTCTTCCCCTTGCATTCTGAACTGCAGAACTTCTGAAGTGAAAGTGATTGACCAGTCTGTGGTGAGCAGCAGAGCACCAGGCATCACCATCAGCCGAAGAAAAGCCTAGTACGAAGCCGGCTGAAAGTGATGCAGGTGCTTTTGTGATGGCGTTTTTTGCCAGTGGGATCCATCGAAAGCCAGAAGTTGTTGGGTGGGGTGGTGTTTGAAAAAGAAAAGGTTGTGGCATATGATTTAAAAGGTGACAACATGTTCACGTGTGGTGGTGTTAGCAGTGGTTGCTGTAGTCTGCGTGCTTACTAGTAAAAGTACCGCCAGCAAGAGCAGTGCTTTGTTCAGTGATCCACCACAAGAAGAGGATCCATCATAGATCATCGTGTTGGTTTCTTACTTTGGGATACTTTGGGCAAAATCTGGAGTGTGGAGGGGTACCTAATACACCATCAAGCAAACCCCCTACAGTGGCCTGTGGAACCTCTGCCCATGCGATTGCTGCAGATGCCACTGGTCCATTGGCCACTGGCTCCTCTGATGATGCTACAGCAGTGGTGCAGGCCAGCTGCAGTCAACACAGGAGTAGCCAATGCTGGGTCTACCAGCCATCGTCCTGTAGGATGTATAGACCAACTCTATTCAGTCACTACATATTCTCATTTGAAATATCATTGTTGTTGGACGGTTTGAAGAGGGTTCTTGTGCAGTTTTTCATGGTTTCTTCTTCACCTTGCATTCTGAACTGCAGAACTTCCGAAGTGAAAGTGATTGACCAGTCCATGGTGAGCAGCAGAGCACCAGGCATCACCATCAGCCGAAGAAAAGCCTAGCACGAAGCCGGCTGAAAGTGATGCAGGTGCTTTTGTGATGGCGTTTTTGCCACTGGGATCCATTGAAAGCCATCAGTGGGTGGGGTGGTGTTTGAAAAAGAAAACATGTTTGGCATATATTTTTGAAGTGACAGCATCTTCATTCGACTTCATACTTCTTTGTGTGGTGGTGTTAGCAGTGGTTGCTGTATTCGGCGTGCTGTCTAGCAAAAGTACTACCAGCAATAGCAGTGGTTCGTTCAGTGATCCACCAAAAGAAGATGATCCAATTTTAGATCATCGTGTTGATGTTTTCCTTTTGGCCAAAATGAGGAGAATTGAGGAGATTGGAGGAGTAGCTAACACACAGTTATTATTGGAACCTCCACGGATGCGATTGCTGCAGATGACACTGGTCCATTGGCCACTGGCTCCTCTGATGGTGCTGCAACAGTGGTGGAGGCCAGCTCTATTCAACACAGGAGTAGCCCGCGCTGGGTCTACCGGCCATGAGTTGTTTTGTACGTATGGTACCCATTAGACCGCGGGGGTCATATGATGGATTTTTGTTGATTTGTCTACAAATGGGATAATCATGACTCTCAAATTACATGTTACTGTAGATTGTTCCAGCGTTTACGCGCGAGTACTAGAGCATACCTATGTACATACTCTCGGCAAACAAAATAGGCTAAGCTTGAAGGTAAGTAAAAGTGCTTCCGCTATACGAGTATCAATGTCATTCTCTGTTGATTGCATTCTTGACCACCGGGTGAGTTTCATAGCCACTAGATCCTATATGAACCGTCCACGGCGTTTGCATAGGTCTTAGCATTAATTTGCTATATGACTGCAGAAAAAAGACAAAACATTCGAGATCATCGTTTGGATTTCCTGTGACATGAATAGACCAAGCAAGCCCTTCATCATGTTTCTCATTTTAGAGAAGATGGTTCTTGTGCACTTGTTCAAAGCTTGTTCTTCTGGAACTGCAGAACTTCTGAAGTGAAAGTGATTGACCAGTCCATGGTGAGCAGCAGAGCACCAGGCATCACCATCAGCCGAAGAAAAGCCTAGCACGCAGCCGGCTGAAAGTGATGCAGGTGCTTTTGTGATGGCGTTTTTGCCACTGGGATCCATTGAAAGCCATCAGTGGGTGGGGTGGTGTTTGAAAAAGAAAACATGTTTGGCATATATTTTTGAAGTGACAGCATCTTCATTCGACTTCATACTTCTTTGTGTGGTGGTGTTAGCAGTGGTTGCTGTATTCGGCGTGCTGTCTAGCAAAAGTACTACCAGCAATAGCAGTGGTTCGTTCAGTGATCCACCACAAGAAGATGATCCAATTTTAGATCATCGTGTTGATGTTTTCCTTTTGGCCAAAATGAGGAGAATTGAGGAGATTGGAGGAGTAGCTAACACACAGTTATTATTGGAACCTCCACGGATGCGATTGCTGCAGATGACACTGGTCCATTGGCCACTGGCTCCTCTGATGGTGCTGCAGCAGTGGTGGAGGCCAGCTCCAGTCAACACAGGAGTGCCGGTGCTCGGTTTACCGGCCACGAGTTGTTTGGTACGTACGGTACCTTTTAAGGCGGCTGGGGTGGTGATGGTCACATGTTGGATCTGTCATGATCTGTCTTTAAATGATAATATAACCACGCTGAAAGCATGGAGTTTTCTAGCATACCGTACCAGGAAAGGCACATGTTTGATTTGGTTGCGTTTTGGTTACGAAGACAAAGATCGATGCGGCAAGGCAACAACGTGCTTTCACCAGGATGCCCGTCAGCATGTACATGTTACCATCTGCAAATATCTGTAAGATTTAATATGTCCTGATTGTTTACGAAGTGTCGTTTGATCCTTTCATGGCCTGTTGTGCCCCTTGCATTCTGAACTACTGAAATTCTGACGTCAAAATGTTCGACCAGTTCCTGGTGAGCCGCAGAGCGCGAGGCATCACCATCAGCTGAAAAAAAGCCGGCTGCGAAGCCGTCTGAAAGCAGTTCAGGTGCCATGTGTCATTGGTATTGCCACATGGATCAATGGAAAATCAACATTCGGTGCCTGATGGTACCACTACTTGGTACGATTGAAGATTCTGTACCACATGTTGGACTTCCCAGTGCCTTCAAAATCTAGAAACTACTTTGTGGTCTTGGAGTGTCATGCTGGCGGTTTGGTTTGGGTGGCCTTTTTGTTCAGGCAAAACAACACAAAATACAGCTATTGATATTTTGGACTATCTGGCAGTGGTGGCAGCAATGGTAGGAGCAGCAGCAGCAGCAGCAGCAGCAGCAAGGGCAAAGGCAGCATCAGCAGTAAAAGGAGCAGGAGCAACTTGAGGTGTGGTGTAGAAGTAGAAGCAGTAGCAGTCGCAGTAGCAGAAGGAGTAGTAGTAGCAGCAGTAGTAGGAGTAAGAGTAGGAGTAGGAGTGGGAGTGGGAGTAGGAGTAGGAGTAGGAGTAGTAGTGGTAGTGGTAGTGGTAGTGGTAGTGGTAGTGGTAGTGGTAGTGGTAGTGGTAGTGGTAGTGGTAGTGGTAGTGGTAGTGGTAGCAGTAGGTTTCGGAGCAATCCTGCGGCGGCACCTCAGAAGCAATAGAAGCACTTGTAATTACATTTGAGCATTGACAATTCTCCCAAAGATATCATGCTATGATGTGCTTCCTGATAGTTTAGACAGGTCTCAGCAGACCTTCTTCACAAGAAATTTGTAGGATGTATATCTTGTGGACACGCAGCATTCCGCGGAGCTCAGCTTGAGTTTCCAGGTGAAGATGTGCGAGCAAAACTGTTTGGCTCTCAGACCAAAGTCTGGCAAATGGTCCCCATCTTGAGACCAGTGTGCTTGTTGTTTTTTTTCTAGGCTTTTTCTCACTCATCCTCCCTTTTTTCGGACCTTGAGACATCTTCTTTTTCTAACCTTACGGTGGATTGCTCAAAGGGGAAGGTGGCAGCTCACGGATGGGCAGCACAGTAATCAACCACTCATACACCACTCATCCAAATCAATCAAACTGAATCAAACTGAACCAAGTCTTAGATTAATCATAATCAAGCACAATCAACCAAACCAAGTCAATCAAAACCAATCCATCCCAGTCAAACTCAATCCCAATCAATTAAAATTAGTCGTGCTGGTTTCAGGCTGTGAGTGGGTTTTATTTGCGTTAGCAACTTTGAAAACAGTGTCGAAGACTAAAAGTAAACGGGCTAATTCAAACCAAATACTTCAAACCAAAACACAAACATGGTAAAGCACGCGGTCAAGCAACAAAAAGATTGACAGACTTCATATGCTTATCATCATGTGCTTATCATCATCCACAGCGCATTTTTTCAATATCATCAAAGGGTTGCTGTCGCTTGTGATTGTGTTTTGTTTGCAATTCCATTCTTCCTGGGTGCACCAACACCCCCCCCTAAGAGTTTAGGATGGCCAATAATGGTGATGGTTCGTAAAAATGGTTGATCCTTCTGTCCCTTATTAATGGATGTAATGGTCCTAACGTGAATCAAGTCAATCATTGCTGATGCTATTGGTTGATAACAAAGGTTGAGAATGGCTAATGGGAATGAACAAGTGTTAACCATGCTTGGTCAGACCTTCCCCATTGCGCCGGATTCTCAGGCATTAATTTGCATGTGGGGTTCAGAAAGGAGTGTGACTTCTGGATATTTATTTATAAAGACTGGCTGTACAAGTTATTGATCCCAACAATAGCTATTTGGTTCCGATATTTCGGAATTGTTTATAGTGAGCATGACAATCACAATGAAGGAGTACTACAGGATTCAATCAAAAACAGAGTCACAACACCCGCTTGCTTCATGGGAATTCTCATCAGTGGGCCTTTGCAGAGCAAGCTGCTTAAATATCAATATCAAAGACTAATTATATGGGTGTACGTGTGGTGGCATGGCAGTTTCGTGCATTTGATCCTTCAAGAAAGTCTGGTTGAAGGATTTGCTGTGATTCATGGAAACAAATGAGCTTGACAATCCACAGTCCAGAGTCTTACTGTTTGGCATTCATCATACGATGGACATGTTGAATTCCATACTATGGCTTTCATGGACATTTAGAATCAAACGATGTTCAATTTGAGCCGTACAACTGCTGGCTTCGTACCAGGTCCTACTTGCTCAAACCCAAAGGTAGCACTGAACGCTGACAAGGATGAGAACTGAAGCTGCATGTTCGGCCGATATGCTATGAGTCTATGAGGGTTGGATGAGGCGGAAATGGGTCAAAATCAATCTGTTGTTCAATGATCTGGGATGGACATTTGCCCGTGAATCGGGATTCCTGGACCCAAGCTCAGACATTCTGTGGTGTTGTGATTGGAGTTGGTCGCATTCACCAGAGGTTGTGCGCATGGTACCTCCTGCAATAGGGCATCGCAGCGCTTCACCATACTTTAGGGAAAACTCAGGAAGTCCATGTACAGCTACCTGCGGCGGTTTCAATGGCGGGTTTGTTGAGGTGATGTACTGGTTCGGAAGTGACTGGCTAGTATAGCACAGAATACAAGTTTAAGCCCCGAGTCAAGCCATCATATCTCAACATCAAATAGACGGGTGTGCTTGCATGTGTCTTACAGTTGCGGAAGGGCATCCAAAAGCAAGCATTAGTTGTTTGGAATACTTGTAGCTAGTTGTTATTTTTTTGCGTTGTTCAAAAGTATTTTGTTTTGAGATGTTCTAGCATGTGATTCAGGGTATGTTTGCTGTTTTGCCGGTACAAGTGAGTTTGGGAGCCTTTCAATCTGACCCGTTTCTTTGGGGGTCCTGGTCTTGGGTGAACGGTTGATGTCTTGTTTGACTCATCGGTGTGAGCTTGGAGCAGCTCAGGAGACTCGTTTGATTGGCGCTTTTGGAAGGGAAAAAAAGTGCTGGGAAGTTCTAAGTCGCGGCTGTCCTCATGTTGGCAAGGGAAGTCTGGACAAGCGAAGAGCTTCTGTGAGACTGAAATAAAATTACAACCGGCTCTTGGAAGAGCTTACTGTGGGCACTCGTGGTCAAGAGTTTATTTCGGAGACTTCTGGACTCCAGGAGTCTTCCCTTGCCCAAGGTACCACATGAAGGCTGTTCCTCATCGGTGTCGTGACTCATTTGTCACCAAAACGAGTAGTGCCTGCTGGAACATAAGACTTCATACGGCGCAAGATTTGTCGGTGATGGTTTGGCCCATGGCCAATGGTTGGATGAAGTATAGAATGAACCATCGACTCTAGGCATAGTATTGCATGGTCGTGTATGTAGTTATCACTTAGGAGAGGCCCTGATGCATTGCTCAATGCATCACTGCGAATTGAACATGCCACGGTAGGAATTGCTTTTGAAATGATTCTCCCTCGAGGTGTCGATTGATTTGCTGGTTCCTCATGGTTCCTCGCCTGAAAGGATTCTCAGTGAAGTTGTCATAAGGCAGGGGAAGTGGGGCGAAGTCATGGCATCTGAACAAGCCACATCCGCCTCATGGGGAGACAGTGCAGAGAGCTGGCCGCGTTGTTTCTCTGCATCTTTGGGTCCAGTTGAACACGCAGACAGGTCACACATGAGGAAATCTGACACGCTTGAATCCAAAGAACCCTTGAATGAACAGTTTGTTTTCGGAGTCTCCAACTGTTTGAGGAAGGTCTACCAAGTGTTTGGTTTCTTTAGGGCAGTTCCAAAGGAAGAAACTGCTGAAACTCGGGCAGAATCAGATACAAGAATCCAAGATGGCAGAAAACGGCTAGTTTTGAGGATCGCCAGCCTAGCCATGAGTTGGCTACTGATGCGAAGCTTCGGGGGGTCTTAACAGCAAAGCTTCCTGGATGATGTTTGTTTGTTTTGTTGAAACCCAAGTCTTTCAGCTTCAATTGGGACTTCTGATCTGAGCCAAGGTGAGAAGAAAGACAATCCCAAGCTTTAGCTGATTTTATCTGAGACTTGTGACTTTTGGACTCGTATGAGTCTATAACCAGCCCAAGGTTAAGCTGAGACGTATGAATAACTGGGGGTCCCCCCGCCACACCTGGGGTGCCGCCATGGTCCACCATGGCAGCTAACGGCTTGGCGCAAGATGCGTCGGTACAGAGGGCGTGCGGATGGCAACGGAAGGCGGAACCGCCATGGTTAGCACAGTCACATTGGGGAAGACCCCAACACAGAACCAGCAGTCTGGACCAGTAGTGGTTGTGGCAGGTGGTGGTTGAGAATTGTTGGTTTTGAGGGAGTGATGATTGAAGAGATTGGTTGTCTGTTGTATTGTTTTTTCCTTGAGATGGTCTTGTTCTGCTGGAATGGTTCAGAGAAAGGCTCTGGATCAAAAGGTGTTGCTCCAAGGTCTTGCAAACCAGCACGTGAGAGCTTTTTTGGTCATGTTCACCCAGCCGCTTTTGATCATTTTGAGTTGGAGAATTGCAGATTGGTGCGATCCACACCATATTACATTTGCTGCACCAGCGTCGCCAGCGTATCAACATGTCTCAATCATATAACCAGCTTATTATCCAGCTTAAGCTTCCAGCCCCATGTTTGCACGATGCCCAGGTGGCAGAGGACATCTTCGAGTTCCTGGAAGTGGCTTTGGAGGCTGCACTGTGTCCACAAATGGTGAACCCTTGTCCTTCCGTAAAACGAAACCGTGTTCGACATTGCTACATCTTAAATGGACCATAAAGATATAGATCCATATCAATGAACTCTCCAAAAAATTGATGTTCAATCACCAGCCACTGCACCTATGGATAAGGATCTGCCAGCTATCCATGGATATGGATTTACCATAGCATATCTTTCTACCGAAACTCGTTGGTTGCCAGGAGGGCAGCCTGTCTTTGACGGAGCTGAAATGCAAACACATCCTGAAGCCCTTGGAGGAGGGGGTGAATGATGATGGTTTGATGGTGCCAACTATCCATGGTGAGTGGTGAATGATAAGCGAATCATGTCACTAGATATGATGGAAATGATGGTTGGGTTTTAGAAGCAAACAGTAGTTGGTTGATAACAATTAGTTTTTGAAGTGGTGCTTAATTGTGACGTGTGATAAGCATCAGGTAGCTTCCAACCAAGAACCATCGAAAATAACAGAAGTGCAGCCGGCAATGACAATTAGTTTGTTGTGTGGATTTGGGGGGGTGAAAGATAGATTCCGATAGTACCAGATACCCTTACCAGTTACAGTGTTGACAATGAAGAGTATATGGCCGTTTCTCAAAATAGGGGTATCCCAAGATCATCTAATATCAACCATTTGTAGCAATATTAAGCCAACCATTTTTTTTGTACTTTATTTTGATCATGTCTTCTATCAACCTTACACCTGGGGTCAACTGTTGGGGTGAAGCGACTATTCATGGTGAAATGCACAGGAGATCGATGGTGAGCGCGAGGGCAAAGATCGTGGACCCTTCCGCTTGCTCAAAGTGATCTCCATCATGTTGAGGTGGCCTGGAGCGTTGAATGGTGGAAACGTTCAACCCCGATGGAGACACATGTCAGTCAAGCCCGGGTAGTACAGAGATTTACAGTATCTCTGCCATGATATTGCCAGCTATCAGGGCGCTATGGAAACTGGAAAGGACAAACCGACATCCAACTGCACCGTCAGACGTTACAATGAACCAGTTCGTTTAGCCTCATTAGCAATCATGACTTTTAATCATCCTCATCATCATCATCGTCATCATCATCGTCATCATCATCATCATCATCATCATCATCATCATCATCATCATGATGAGCAATCATACCAATTGCCCAGCATCTCTGCGTTTGAACCATCAGTTCTTAACCATCGCCATGAACCATCATTTTCAATCTCTATTGTCATTTCACCATGAACCATCACTAAGCATCACTAATCCTCATCAACCATTAGTATATAACCATCATGATCAACCATCATAATTACTAATTAACCCTCATAATCTCAACCCACCAACCCACCCCTCCACCCATCCCCCAGGCTTCACGGCTTCAAACGTGGCGAGCCGCCCTTCCGGGAGCTGGTGATCTACGGTCAGCCGCTGCTGGGCCGTGCCTCGCACCCCTCCCCCGCGCGCGCCTTGGAGCAAGCGCTGCACCTCTGCCGGTTCAGCTCGGCGCGGCTGAAATGCGTGCAGTGCCTTGGTGGTGGAGTTGGGGCTGAGGATGGTGTTGGAGGGTGGATGATGGGGGTTGGGTGGGTTTATTGATGGTTTTGTGAGGGTCGATAAGGGTTAGGAAGGGCTGAAAAGGGTCAAAAAGGGTTGATAAGGGTCAATAAGGGTTTATGATTTTTGACAAGGGGTAGTAAGGGTTGATTGCCAGGGGATGCTTTACCAAAGTTCCACCATCAGCCCCTGATGAACTTTGGGAAGCTGCAGCGACCGAGGCTCATCAACTGCCATCTGGATGCCAGTGAGGCCTGTGTGGCCGAGGTAATTCGGTTGGTGTGCCTTGGTGGCACCCAGGGTCCTATGGCTGGCCAAACAGATGTGATTTTTCATGGGGAGAACCTCCACGCATTTCGGGGGATGCTGCCATGGATTGCGTTCTCGACTGGTGGTTTATTAGTTCGAATCTCTGTGTTCTTTGATGTGACTTCCTTTGGGAACATGTGAACGTGAAACTTGCCGATGATGAACAAGCACGCTAGTTTTTGTTTAAACAATTTTAGACAATATCATTTTTACATTACTCCAACTTGGTAAATGTCCCCGAGCCTTTGCCCGTTGGTAGTTGAAGATCATCACCTGTGCAGATGCTCAATCTCGACCAGTTGATGTTGTTGGCATAGACGGACGCTTTTGAGAATTTTCCTGGTAGATAAGTGCGCTGAGATCATTTGGGTTAGGCATGGAATATTACCAGTGGGAATGAATGAGTCCTGTAACGGATCCTTTTGCTTGAGGGTTCCAAAGGGACGTTAGATCCGCGCCAGGTCTAGAGTATACTTGAGTGTCGACAGACTCATGGGGTCCTAAAATCTTTGGCATTTCATGTCGTTTCAAAACTTTGATGGACCCAGGAGGATATCCCGCCACGAAATCCGTTTCCAGGAGTGAAGCGGGTGGTCCAAGGGTGAAGACCAGTCTGGTGGATTGACTCACGACCATGTTGGGCTGCTTTACACCAAGAGAGAAGCACCATCCACAAATAAGTCTTGTGTATAAAGATACGGGTTGTGGATTATGGCACATGTTTTTGGCACGTAGTCCCCGGGGACCGGTGCAATTTGACGAGAGAAACCATGATGCTTCTCCCAAGGAAACTATTGGGAAAAGGCAGTCGCGGACATTTCTTGGAAGAGCTCAACTTGTCAGAAAACAGTTTCTGGGCACAGCCAGTGCGGCCAGTCTTGTTGAGCTACTGGTTGATTGTTATTTTGTGATTTAGCTATTGGCTAATGACTAGTGGAAGTGTGATCTAGCCAGATAATTGTTATCTTGAGAAATTGGTTCGCGATGCACACTTGTTGAGTTAAGTCTACACATTATGTCACTACCCAGATGCAGTGCAACTACGGCACGTGGCGCAGCTTGACCATGGCATGTGGCAGCACCATGGTGGTCGGGAGCAGATTGCAGTCTCGTTTGCGCTGATGTTGAGAATTGACATCACCGGATTACAACTCCTTGCAATTTGTTCCCCAGCAATCGTATGTACCAGACAAAGTCATCATTAGCCATCACTGGCTGTCAGTAGCCATCATTCACCAGATGAAGCACTGTTTGATGATATGGTTACTGATGGCCACCGACCCCAATCATTTGGCAGTGGTCAATGATTATGTCGTTATTCAAGATATTGGTTGCCATCATTCACCATCATTGACCATCATTCACCATCATTGATCATGGCTAGGACCATCATTAGCCACCATAATAATCATTCATTAACCATCATTCTGACTATAGCCAGCAATATGACTGCCCAGATAGCCCCCAACAGAAGTTATGTTGGACAACCACCATCATGCATGTCATATATATATGTGCAAGGGTCAAAACACGCGTAATGGAGTTGTTGATTGCAGTCGCCGTGGATATGTAAAAAGTAAGATTTGCTGTGTGTAGCGATGGGGACCTCGGTAGCGATACCCCTTTCTATAATGTAAAGTTATGGACATGTATTTTACATATACGCTTATTTATAGAATTGTATTTAAAAGGCATGGCAATCACTTTATCTAGAATTTAGGTGTGTTAATGCAGCCTCGCTTGCAAGCTGGGCATTGGCAGCGGGCCTGCGTAGAAAGTCCCAGAAGACTAAGAGGCTAGAAGTCATTCGGGTCCAAAGAGAAAGTGGCTTAAAGATCACTTGCTGTCAGATCCCCGCACATTGCCTGTGCAGAAGATTTGACCACGCAGGCAAGTCCAACCTAATCATGGCAGTTGTAGACCATACGCCCCGAGCTTGACTTGGCAACAGCAGAGTAATTAGAATCCAAAAAAAAGTACAGAAACACTTTTGCCAGGAATTGGACAATTTGACCCGCACGGAGCGATGCCCCTAGCGATGCCAATCGATACCCAGAGCGATGCCCAAATGTGCTCAGAACGCCTAATCCCCCTCGACCCAGCAATTTGTTCACGGCTTCTTGTAGCGTTCTGAAAGAAAGTGCAGAGCCTGCAGCGGATCTATGATTTACCCGGACCCATGCCGCGTGCAAGAGGACCGACCAGTCTCAAAGCAAGCCCAGTGTCCTGCAAGAAGTCGGTTTGATTTTGCTTCGGGTTTTTCTTTGCTCGCAACCTGCGAGAGCAAGCAATGTGTTGCCGCTACCGTATCAAACCGAACCCGGCCACACGCCCACTGCACAGCAAGAGGGTTGGCTGATACAGTTGCTGTAGCTTTCTGTTTGCCATTGTCAACTCCGTTCGGGGATGCTACGGAAACCTCAGCTTTCTGCTTCTTTTTCTCGACTATGAAATGTGAGTTCACACACGAGTACATGCATGCATCATCGCGGGGCGGGAGGTGGCGTCCGCAATAGGTTTATAAAAGTAAAACTATACAGCCCGGTCCAAGCTGATGGCAGCCGACCTTGATTTTGTCCATTTTTCAAGTTTCCCTGTGTGTAGCGATGGGGACCCTCGGAAGCGATGCCATGACCATGAAACTAACAATGAGTTTTGACCGTCGCACATATATATATATATATATCCTGGTAGTGAGAGATCCATCTTAATCACACCTATATTTGATGGTAAATCACCAGCTACAGTTAAACTGGGAGGGTTGGCTCATGAACAAATGGAACACTAACTGACCATCGTTAACTTTTACTAGCCATCATTAGTGGCAGTGGCCATTGTCATTGACTTACATGTTTGTTCTGATAAAAACCATCAACAGATGGTATTAGCATGTACTGTACTAGCCATTCTTGCCCAGCTTATCAAACACCATTAGTTGATAGTCTACGATTGACTGTAGACCGCCATTATTCTCGATTATTGATCACTGTTGATAGTTTGGTTTACCATTATCAACCACTAATAGTGTTTTATATTTAAAAGCATATTAACCACAACTCGCCAGCTTACAACCCAATACAAACCATTACTAATCAGCCATTATGAACCACTTCTAACCAGTATTCACCAGCCATTATTCACCACTATTAACCATTACCAACCACTATGCTCGATATTAATAGTGGTTAGTAATAGTGGTCCATTATTATCAACCATTACTAACCACTATGCTTATGATCATCACCATCCACTGACCACCACAGCCCCGGAGCTTCCAGGCTTCGACGACGACGCCGCGAAGCGCATCATCGAATCCGCGCTGCGCGACCGCTGCCGCGACGGCGGAAACGGCGCTGCTGCGGCCGTGCTGTGGCTGGACCTGAGCTCCAACTGCATCAAGCGCCCGGAGAACGTCTTCCAAAAGATGGAGGAGGGGGAGGGTGGGTGATTGGTGGTGGAAGGAAGTAGATGTAATGAGTGAGGAGTTTAGATAGTAAAATCAAATTTCTACCAAGATATTCATATGAGGTCGATAAGATGTAGAATAGATAAAGTATATAGTAATTGGACTCATGTAGATGTATATATGTAGATTGGAATGAGTTGTGAATACGTTGGATAATGATCTGTAAATAGTTTAGACGGGGCTGTCAGCAACAAGAGAGGCTTGACAAATCAGTGAGTATTCTGAGTTGATCGTTGCAGTCTTCAACTGGGAGGTGTCCAGTGAATGGGTGGAAGCGGGACAAGCAACCAATGGTTGTCATGAGCACAGGTGTAACTCTGTTGCATCAAAAGGAGGCGATGCAGCTGGTGCACAACATGCAGGGTTACCAAGAAAAGATCTGATTGTATTCATTAGTAAGGATCAAAGTTCCAGTCCACTACGGGCAGCACCACCAATAGTGGCTGGGTATTCTGAAGAGCTGTGGATATGGTGGACACCCGGCAAGGTGGCCATGTTACGTTGGGAATCATGACAGGAATGTCATGCGCAACCCCAGTTTTCACTCCATGAGTTGACACCTGGGTCTCTTTGAGATTGAACAGGTGACAAAGCTAAATTTCCCAAGTTATTTGCTAGTTCAAAGATCATTTCTGATAGGACTAGCAGAGACTAACTAACCTTGGGTACAGCCCTGAAATGCAACAATTTTAATTTCGTTCTTTCACTTGCCAGGCATGGTCCTCCTGGGCCTTCCGGGAAAAGTGCATTTGCTTAGCCAAAAGCTCCTGGGCGCAGGGTGGTGAGGCTCGCGTTGGGAAGTTCACGAGTTCAGCTTCCCAATGTCCTCCCCACCTGAAGTGATTTTGAAGGTATCCCAAAGCACCACTAAAACCCTCAAATCCAAAACCCTAGAACCACGGACCACGAATCACTGTGTTTTTGGGACCTCCGTGAACCATGTGAACCTCACACAACATGTTCTATTGCAGTGTGTGTGTGGGCGAAAGTGAGGGTTGCAGGTAGCATGTTTAACTGGCGTGTTCAGGTCACGCTCCAGGCACGCACTGCCCAAAATTGATATGATTATGAACATTGCGACTGGAAGCCAAGATGAAAGGGTCACTTGAATCTTCAACCATTCAATGTTGAATAATCACCTACTACAGGTGATCATAACAGAGAATAATGGAGAATACTTCCAACTGCATAAGAATATATCAGGGTCAATCTTGAGGGTGGCTCATTTATTGACATCCCTATTTGTGGTTCCCTCGGCACAGAGGGTGCTGGGCAAAAACCATTTGCAACCTTGTGGCACCAACGGTCTTTGAGTATCGTGCCACGTTTGTATGCCTGATGTACCTCACAACGTGGAATTCTGAAACATTCCTCAACCGGTAGTTTAGTCACAGCAGCAGACCATCATCGACCAGATGCTATTGTGAGACATGACATTGACACGTATGTTATGTTTTCTTTTTCTGCACCATGGCTGCACCACTTGATCCTATAGCTGTCTCCGCCAAGGTTCAAGCTGTTCAAAGCAGGACATTAGCATAGCATGCTGTGCTGGCTGAATGCTGCTGGTTTCGGCATCGTTGGCTTATTGTTGATCTTGTCGTGGTAGCAGCAGTCGTTGTTATAGAAGCAGCTGTGAAAGAATAGAATTATCAATTAGTATAGTACAAGTGGCAGTAGTAGTGGTAGTAGAAGTTGCAGCTGTAGCTGTAGTAGTAGTGTTGGTAGTATATAGTAGTCCTAGTAGTACTATAGTAGTTGTTGTTATTGTATCTCTTGTTGCTGTTGCGGCTTGTGTTTCTGTTTCCCTTCGCTCAAGTTAGGCAATCTCCTCTCACACCTAGGGACGAGAGAGGCGAGGTCATTTTGGGTGACACCGCAGGAGTGCAAGCACTCCGCGCTACTTCACCTGCCTTCCTTCGAAGAGCAGGAGAAGAAGGCAGCGCTACCAAGCGGTGACAAGGGAGAGTGCTAAGAAGTGGTTGATGGCCGTTATGACATTTCTGTTGAATTTCTAGGTAACTAGCTTTACCAGTGGAATGTCACACATAATTTGATGAGGAACATCTAAGAACAACACCATAGACAATTATGAAACTCATGGATGTTTATTGATTTGTTGACATCCTGATCAAAGTATCCTATCATGTTTCGAGAATTCTCCAGCGTTTCAGTTGTCAAGACCTCCAAGTCAATTGGAATGGACAGTCACTGGAAGATAGGCTGTGTTTTCCAAAGCCCTTATGAGGTGCCTGGGAGCTACATCCACTGGCACCCCAGCAGAAGTGTGTCAATTCACTGAGGCCTCGCAAGTGGTTCTTCGTGAGCGGGATGCGTTGGATCCTCAGTTCCAGTGACGTTACCGTGCATGGTTCGCGGGTTTGTGCCTTTTGAGAGGCATATTATGTAGGAATTATCAGCATTACCTCTAACACACTGAAGGCTATTTGAATCCTTGGTCCGCCCCAATTGACTATGGCAGGATCCCAAACAGAAAACTTGAGTAAATTCTGATATAGTATCCATGGAGTGTTTTTGGAACATTCATTGAATTCCAAAGGCTTCGTGTCTCAAATAGCCACCTCGAAGACTAGCAGGGGGTATTGGTTGAGCAGGAAAGACACAATCTTATCTTTCAGCGAATCAAATTTCAAAGTGACTGGCCAAAAATTCAGGTGAACTGCCACGGTAACGATGAATCAATTTATCACACAGCATACCTTCCTTGCAAGACCTCGCAGGTATCTACCACTTGGGCACCAAGGCATTTGTGATTCCACTGTACGCATTGGCCATCCCAGATATGGTGGAGAGGATTCGCCGGACAATCCCAATTGTTGGATAATATAATTTATCAACCGCTAGTTGGTGGTGGTTTTTACAATTTTTTGAGGGGATACCAATAGCTCATCTGTAGGGGATGAATGGGGATGATGATACTAAACTATGACAGGTATAATTATAGCTACTGCTTGGTGATTTAACATTGTTTGGCTTGTCCCTCATGACTTTGTGATGCCTCATGACTTTGTGATGGTTGATTGACCACTATTCTTCAATGGGTTTGAGACCACCAGCCAGGGTTTCCTATAGAATTTCACATCCACGCATCGAGTCACACGAGGGATCATCGATGGTGGGCCGGTGCCCCGCTATGTGAACGGTGCCCCCCCTAGGGGTCTCTGACATGCCACTGGCATGGACTAAGGAGAAATGGCTCCGCCGAAGGCGGCTTTGTAGTCCGATCTTGCCAATGGAGAGGGAGTATCCTTGTTTGAGGAGTAGCCCCTCACAAATGATCCGAGTCATAGTTTTCCTTTGAGGATATTTCTCGGATTTGTTGTCCAGATACTATTCGAAAGGGTTGTTTGCAAGTACAACCAATTGACTGTCATTGAACTTCCAATGAACATGGCATTGCTTTTTTGAAGCGGCTGGAATATGAGCAACAGGATGCAACAAGCTGCTTTTCTGCACATGATCTCAGTAGGTGCAAGATATAGCTTCAAGTGGTGAATGGGTTGTCGAATCACTCAATGATGGCAAACAATACTTTGCATTTGTGAGTCTTATTGATCACGTTGTCATGACTCTGCCTACATTCTCTTGTAGATTGCCTCAGTGATGATTCAAGGTATCCAGTGTAGCGCTACGAAAGCATTGCTGTAAAGTCGCTGGTCGCCAGCTCAACCCCCGTGGCTCTGATTCAAAAGCCCAAGGACTTTTAAAAAAAATCGATAGGCAAAATGGCACTTGTTAGCTTCACCTGCAAAATGTCAGAGACACTTGGTCACAACATCTCACAACCCATATACCAGGGAGATCGCTGCGATTCTGAGCGACAGAAACCCAGGTGTAGTGTCATTTTACGGGGATGGACCACCAATCAACCGGAGCGATTTCTGGCTTCGGTGCGGGCTACACACACGCTGCAGTTGCTACGCGCCTCCTGCGTTTCAGGAAAGCCCATTGTGATGAGGCTCACGGCGCGGCTGCAGTTGAGGATCGCGGAAGGTTTGGCTCAGCAGTTGATGGTTTTAGCATCGCTGGGAGATTTGTGAGCCTCCGACATAAACTGTCACTGAATACTTATCTTGGGCAATCATGAATATCAACCACCCATAATGCCATACTTGGATGTGCAGCTGGGGTCACAACCATGGTCATAAACCCAATAAGGTAGCTTATGACCCCTATAACCATGGTTGGTTGCCATAATGATAAACCACCAATGATAGGTTTTTTGACCGTTTTTATCAACTCCCCAAATCAGGCCAATTGTGAATATCGACCTTATGACTTACACACCTTGGTGGACATGGACGCTATCGATAGTGCAACAAGGATGGTGCAGGTCAGGTGTTGCAAACTAGACCTTGGCTTAGTATAGCCCGCTAAAGGACATGATTCTTGGGAATGCCATGTTTGCGAAAGCTCAGGCGGTTCACTCCTAGAATCACTATACATCACGCATCCAGTTGGGTATGTGTCAAAATATGGTAACAACAAACCCAAAAAAATGATCATTTTACCAGGAAACCATTTTTTTGAGGGTCTCACTGTTTTGGCACATGTCCAGTTGTGGATCTATGGATCAACCAACATCAGTCGCACTCAGGTCAGTCCCAGCACTCAGGTCAGTATCATGCATCGCATGGTCGACGTAGTTCGCTCAGATCGACGAGTTCAGAATCTTTCGGCTGCCTTTCGCTGCTCAAAGAACAGCCCGCCGAAGGTGAAGCGTCGTAGCTCACCAGTGGCCACTCACCATGGCACAGGGAATCATGGGACCTGCCCAAGAACAGATGTTGGGCTTGTAGATCAGTCTGGCAAGTGCCAATCTAGGAAGATATGTGGCAAAAGCCTAGGATTCTTGCCGAGCTCATCCAAGCTCCGTAACATCAAGAAGTTGAAGCTGAGACTGGACTTAGCACCAGACCCTGTGTTTCACATCCATTCAGCGCGATGGGGAAGCATTGTGGAGGCAGCCGAGAGGCCCCGCGGCTGAAGTGCTGGTTGCTGATGCTGATGGGCTGTTCGAGGTTGTCCAGTCTTCACGGAAGCAATGAGGAGCTACACAGTGAGGCACCCCACTTAGTTTTTGCTGGTGTTGTTTTTACATGTTTCCACTGGATGAAAAAGCGCTTGTAGATTATTTAATTACATGTTTCAGAGGGGTCGCAACCACCAATCTGTAGATGGTTAAACTTATGTTAGCTCACCAGCAAGCATCAGGTACGGAAGATCGAATTTATATAGCCATATGATGGTTTTTGCTGACCGACATACATCCCCGGAGGCATCACTTTGTACAAGAACGTTTGTTTGCCCAGCTTGCATTTTTATGCGTTTTGCCGGTTCGAACAGGAGAGCGAGCGATGGCAGATTCCCACGGTTCATCACGTTGTTAGCTTGCAAATTGCTGGCGCCGGATGTTACTGTACTACTTCTTGATCGTCATACTCAACCACTCTGGATCCCAGCATGTTGCTTTGAAGCTTCGGAGCATTCTATCATCCAGAGCAGAAATTGATGGTGTATACCATCCGCAATCATGGGACTTTTGTGCCGATCATAACGGGAGGTAACCCAAGCAAGCTTTGCGCTGGAAACACCGCTCTGGGACGCCAATCTGACGGTTGTAGCGTCGATCACATGGTTGATTCATCCAAATGTATCATGTTTATTAATGTTTTAGAGGCCTGTCAAGTGTATATGCATTAGGTGCATCTTTAGATATACCAAGTATAACAAAGTTTCATCAAGTTCCACATAGTTTGTGTGTTTATATTATATATCTTCAGTGTTTCTATTGTATTTATGACTTATAAAGTATCTATACGTAAATTATACCGGCTGCCCAGCTTCTCCCCGCGCCAGTTGGGCAGCCGCATTCAGCTGGACGGAGCTTGGAGTTTCAAAGCGCAGATCGATGCCCTGCACGCCTGCAACCAGGAGGACGCGCTGCCAGGGGCACCGGGGGCTGCCAACGGACGGAACGCAGCGGTCAGCGCCAGGAAGACTTCACCTTTCGTGAGAACTCCGTGAAGGAAGTGACGGATCGCGGCCGGACTGAGGCGGGGTCCACAGCTGCTGTTGGAGTGATTTCTAGTGGCATCCTGTGGCATCCCGCGATGTTATGCCCATGTACACTTGGTACACTTTGTTGATAGATCTGTTGATATGTTTGGGTGGAATTATTTGTATATACATACGTACATGGTTGTTTATGATTAGACTAGCCTTTGCATGACAATGCAGAATATTTCTTCTATTAGAATTTACGTTAGATATTTCCCCTGCATTCACATATCACATATCTTCATGTTTGTTGGTCAAATCATCATGTCCCGATGATCTTCACCATCCAGGTGTCTCGTTCCTGCATCGACGCTCGTTCATAATCTAAGTTAGCCATGGAAAATCGCCATATGTCATAGAGAAACCTGGGAAAAACATCAATAATTGGTTGATTTTTCCTTTTGAACTGTTAGACTTTCAGAGGGTACCCTCCCAACCCGTGGAGAATTTCACCATGGCAACACGGGTTGCATGGGTTCCCCAGCCCAACGTCACCAGGCCACTGCACGTTTGGAGAAGGCTCTTGGCGAAGCGCAGCTGATGCCAAGACAAAAGCGCAAGGCCAGGCACTGGGAAGGCAGTCAGTTCCCAATCCTCCTGGAACCAGCGAGTTGGAGCTAAGCAGTTGCGTCAGACACGCTCAAACTGCGGGAGTATGATATGGTTAAGCTGTATTTCAGACACATCTTCTTTGGCTAAGCTATGTCAGAATCACTTAGCAAGCTCGTGACCCAAGAGTTTCCAACATGGCTCAGTTGGGAGGCCGCTGAGATGATGAATGAAGCTGACAAGAAGGAAGCGGAGGCACCGTGACGCCAGGGAAGGGACTTCCCCACCCACCCTTTGTGGGTCACTAATGACACTAATGCCTGTGGCAAGGGTTCAACAAACATATGTTACTATTAATTATAGCACTTATACCACTACTGATCCTTTGGCAAGGGTTCATTTAGCCCCAAGACTGCCGCGCAAGAGCTCCTGTAGATTGAGATCCAGAGTGTTTGCGTTGCACAAGTGGTTATCGATGAGTCGATGGCGGTAGAAGCCCTAGTACGGTACCATGGCTGCATCCCACAGCCTCCCGCTTGGTTGCTCAACGGTCTGGTTGGAAGGCTGTGAAAGCGGCCGAAGTGGACTTACGTGACTCGACGTTGGAGAATGGTGAGCAGACCATGAGAACTTCTTCCAGCCCTGGTCCGTCATGGTTGCAGTGGGGTCAAGTGCAACCAACAGTAGTGGAGTGGGGAAGGTGAAACCATGGCAAGTGATATCCCAAACTTGTAGAGTTTCTTGAAAGCATTCTATGCTCTGTTTCATTGGTAACTAGCATGGCACCTGGTGCGGGTACCTTGTGAGCGAAGCCAGCAAATATGATTCTGACATGTTGTCAATGCGTGCGTACTCGTATGCATTTGCATTTCTTTATCCGGTGGTTGAGCTTTGTCGACCGACCTATATCTACCTCTCTAGTCGTTGTTTCTTTCTTTATTTGCGTACATTGCACAGATATGGTTACTGATACTCAAAAACATGGTTGCTGGTTGATTCAATACTTTCATTTATAACATATAATAGGCATTGTTTCACCCTTTAACTGATACATTAATCTATTTGTCTATCTATCTATACAGCAAATGAAGACTCAAGATGCATGCAATGAACAATTACCAAGGGCTCAGTTGCACAACAGCTAGTCATCAACTCTAGCGCGTGAGTGTCACGCCACAGAGATCTGAGTCACGTGGTGTGGCTCTCCATGTGTTGTAGGTTCCCTTGCCCTTCGATTCGAAACCTCCGAGCCCTGCTCCAACTTTTTTTGTTAAAAGCGCTATGAAGTATCAACTATCATAAATTCATGAATGACCATCCGAATCACAATTTACATGGTTTACTCATGACTCATCATTCATAAACCATTGGTCTTCATTCGAAACCTTAAGTGAATCATCAAGTGGCTGTGGGTCAATCCCCTGTAGTGAACATTCCCTGACCAGTCACTAGTCCAACTGTTGGGATGTTCATCCATCAACTAACTAGGCTTAGGCCACCCTGCCTTCGAAGCCAAGGTAAGCATGTCCGGGCACTGTTGGCTCCTCTGAAGGAGAGATTCTGTGCACGCCTGTGAAGGTCCCCAAAATGACCAGAAGAGGTGCCTCGGTTGGGATGTTTCATCCATCATGATCCACCCATTTTTGGGCTTAGTGGTCTGAAGCCAACTGATGACATGGGTTGATAAATGCCTCTAAACAGAACCTTTATGGCCCATGGCCAATTAAGTAAGTAGCTGCAAACAAAGTGACTAACCAACTGACTCACCGAGCATCCCCCAGGACCAAACCACAGGAACCATACACGGCGGTGCTGTTGCGGTAGGAATTGGTGCGCCTAAATTGTCCCTTTGCCGCTATTCCTTGCATCTATATACCTGTTTTCATTCTGCGGTTAATTATCGTCTTTTTAGCTCTTGACACATGTCATCATGTGTTGAAAATCTACTCGTAGACGTTTGGGAACTGCGATTGTATTCCGGATAAGCTTCATCAAGTTGGTTTTTCAACGTTAAGAAGCAATCCATGGAACATGATTCCAAAACCGAATACCAACGGGGTATAGTGGAGATGCTATTGCCAAAGCTAGGTCCAGTGAGGTGCTAGACAGTGGATATGGACATGCACACAAAATATTGCTAGTAGGTTGATGCCCTCGTTGTAAGTTGGCTAAGATCACCGCTACACCCTTATTAATCCATGGTTGGGACTTTGCAATGACTGTCAGTCTAATTAGTTGATAACTCCATTTTTGGCAGTACTGAAGATTCCAACCATCAAGTCAACTAATTTCGATGGTGTTTGGACAACGCTGTCAATCCATGGCTTTTTTTTCACCATATTCCGTGTAGCTTACTATGGCTTGTTTTTACATTGAGCGGCTTTGGTCACATCATCATAGTTACAATATGATTCTAAGAATCACTTGAACCACTCAACTATAGTCTTACCATGAAACTGCAGCAAAAACACCATGTTGGGTAAACTTCAAACCATGAAATCACTATCGAGTTAGCTACTACAGCCACCCCGCAGCGCTGTCATCAGCTCTTACTAGCCATTACTGGCCACTATCAAACACTACAATATGACCTTACTAGTCATGATATATCAACCCTTAAGCTGCTTATCAACTATAGAATTCGCTGATTTTAACTGCTTACCCTTGGTATATAATGGTATTTGGTGGTTTGAACCCCCAAATCATCCTTTATCTTAAGCATTTATAGTAGTAAACCAACCATTATTGAGGGGTTCCCTGGGCAATTCTGGTATATCAACCCTTTTTTGCTGATTTTAAGTGCTCACCCTTGCTATATCAACCAACCAACAGCCAATTAACATAGATTAAGTATAGATCATAGCCGTTATTGTTGATATATCCCCCATGATTGTTGGCTATAATTCCCTACCCTTAGCTCTTTAACTGCTACTTAACCATAGATTATAGCTATCAACCATAGATTAACCATGGATTTACAAAGGATTAACCGTAGATTTAGCATAGATTAACCATCAATTAACAATAGATTAACCATAGATTTTCCGTAGATTAACCATGATTTACCATAGATTTACCATGTAGATTCTATCCATTCCCCTTGGTACATCACCCCTTTCGTTGCCCCCAACCGGGCTGCATCCGGTGCCAGGACCTGGAGCGCGTGCCCATCAGCGCGGAGAGCGACGCAGCGGCGCTGGCGGTGATTCGACAGCTGCGACGGCTGAAGGTCACCGTGGATTGCCTCAAGGCCACGAGGCGACGGCAGCGGAGCGGGGGATGGTGATAGGCGCAGCTGGGGTCAGTGGGGTAATCAACCAACTAATAAGGGATAACCACCATTAATAATAGGGGATATAATGGGATATAATGGGATATACCAACTATATACGGCTATGGGTCAAGCAGTTAACCAACCAACAACAATGGTTAATGGTTAAGAACAGGGGATAACAACTAGCAACTATAGGGGATATAATGGGATATACCAGCTATATATGGCTATGGGTCAATATTAACCAACAATAATTAATGGCTTTTAATTACCACCCAAATCATAGGGAAAACAATGGTTAATGATAGGGGAACCAGGGGTACGGGGTTTTGACCCACGGCCAATTAGTGGTTAAGTAATACCTTGGTGATAGGGAATATAGGTAAAATGTAGTGGCAAAATTACCTAAATACAGGTAATATAGGTTAATTAGTGGGGTATCAAACCTTGGTGATAGGTAATATAGTGGCAAAACCACCCGTAAGGGTTCAGGCTTAAGGCTATGGGCTTGCTTTTATGATGCTTTTGCAAGGAATTAATAGTGATTAATAGGGTATAATTCATGGTGATCGGGGTCAATGACGGTGATGGTTTGTGGATAGTTTGTGGATGGTTGGTGATGGTGAATTATGAGTTGTGGTGGTTGGGGATGATTGGTGATGGTCAGTGATGGTGAAGGATTTTTATTGACATGGGCTAGTAAGGGGTATTGATGGTGAATGATTTAGTTGTGAAGAATGCAATTGTTAATAGTGGTTGGTGGATTAATGGCTCATGAGCTTTAAGAGTGAAGAATGACAGAAACATGTGATGCTTAATGATGGTTACTGGTGCATAATTGTGGTTTATTACTTACTTTTGTGATTACTATAAGGCGATGTTGATTATTGATGATCATTATTCCAGTTGTGTTTATCATACTATGGTTGAGTATCATTGGTGCATATGCATTGCTGTACTATGGTTTATTATCATTAATACCATACTTGCACATATTATGCCATGGTATATACACTGGCGCATTATTATACCACGGTTGATAATCGATCAGCGTATTATCATGATACCATGATAATCACTATTGATTACTATTGTTTATCTATCATATTTCTATACCATGGTATCCGATAGTGTGTTCTTGTACCATGATACACTATCGCTCATTCTTACACCAGGTTAATGATTTTGGTACGTTGTGTTATGAGTTTGTAATCCCGGTATATATGTATACATATATAAGACGATTATAACATAGATATGTATAGTATAGGTATATAGTATAGGTTATACTATATTTGTGTATATCATATGTTATAGGTTGATTATGTATACTATGATATAATCAGTACAACTATATAGGTTCTACCATGGTTGCCAACCAACCTGCATCACCTGCGCTGCCAGGGTCGCCATTGAGCTCAACAAGCCACGCTGGCGCAACCACGCAGCACCCGACGTGCGCAGTGCCGTGACGTCGCTCATCAAGAGCTGGCGGAGCATGTACAGGCGCAGCATGCGCTCGCGTGGCGACTACGGTGGAAGATGTGTCAACAGTACTGGTAGTTGATGATTTCTTGATGATTTGGTCATTGAATCACCTATTGACCAATGGTTTGATGATAGTTCTTGGTGCTTGAGGAATGGTTTTCATAGACTATTTGGCGAAGTGATGGTTGATTCATGGCTGATAAGGCTGAATACGTGTTATTAAGAGCTTAATATGGTTGATTCATGGCTATGTTTTGGTTCACTGGTGGTTTACGAAAGGAGAACCGCCCATGGACACATGACCCGTGCGTAGTATGAATGGATAATCAATGGTTCATAATGGCTTTTTAATCGGTCAAGAACGGAGGAGTAATGATCAACAAAGTATTTATTGGTGCTAGACCCTGCCGTCAAACCATCGTCAGTGCTTTGGATCGACCACCGAAGAGCTGGGAAAAAGATATGGATGGTGGTAGATCTACCCATTTTTTGTTCCCAGCTATGTAAGGTGATATTAATTATATCAGGTGGTAGATCTATCAATTGTTAACTTGTTAACCATCCTTCAGCATCCTTGAGCTGTTTCCTGTTGATCCATTGCTGGTGACACAGCTAAGTGATTCTACCGATATTGCATCAAAACCGGATGGAATTGGCCAAGACAACAGCTATTGACCATGCATTGGTGATAATCCATCAGTTCTGCCAGGCAAAAACGTATGGTTGGATTTTTCAATAGTCACTGCCGGAATTCTTGATACCCACAGGGGTGGTTTGCATAGATCCTCGCCCGGCGACCCCTAAGAAGACGTAGTATCCCAAAGTAGCTACATGCAACTAAGAAGCTCAGCATACCGGTGATACCAATTTTAAGCGTGCGGGTACGAGCCAGCCAGATCGGCCTCACCATACGCCAGCCTTGATGTCCAAGTCGACAGTAGCGAGTCAGGGATCCAGGATGCCGTGCGGTGGGGAGATCCTGTTTGTCTCAACTTGATCCTGTTCGTCACTGTTTGTCTCATTATCCAGAATATAAACAATATCCAACAAGCTGCCATTGGCCCACAAAATTTTGGTGGTTTGATTGACATGTTTATTTTCCCTAGTGACTATTAACAAATGGTTGGTTGACTAATATTTTTCAGAGGGGTTGAAACCACGAACCAGATGCTGATTGGTGGTTTTTCAACTTGTTTTTTTTCCCAAATGTATTACTAAATGGTTGGTTGGTTGGTTGACAAGCGCATTTTTCATGACGGGGTGATTTAGCCACCAATCACTTGCTGCTTTTGGTAGATGCTGGTTTCGGGGACCCCCAGTTTTCATGCATGATTTCGACACTTTTTAGGTAACAAACAATCCATAACTTCGGTGTTCCCCATTTTATGAATCCTTACAAATGGAGGATTCTTAAAATGGGGAACCCCAAAAAATGCTTAGTTGATTACTATACATGACTACTATTGGTTGATTGTTGGGTCCCCTATGGCTTGAGAAACCATCATATAGTTGGTATATACCCTACTATTTTTGCTGATTACCCCCTATTATTCACCATTACAGATGGTTATCATCCCTATGGCTTGAGAAATCAATAGTAGTAATCCTTTATAGGAAACTACTATTGGTTATCATCCCTTCTACTATGGTTATCATAAACCAATACTAGGAAAATCATTATAGATGGCTATCATCCCTATTACCCAATAGGTTGGTCTAACTATCCAATAGATGGTGGTTTCTTATCCCCATCATGGCTGGTGGTTATCATCCCTATCATCCCTATTATCCCCATAGATGGTTATCATTGCCCAATAGGGTTTGATTTTTGAGTCTCCTTTGGCTTGAGAAGTTGGTATATGTATACCCTACTATTGTTGCTTATTATCCGCTATTATTCACCATTATAGATGGTTATCATCCCTATGGCTTGAGAAAACCTCCCATTCTTCGGCCACAAACCCTGCCGGGGACGTCCTGCCGAGCTTCCACCAGGCTGGAGACCGGCACCAGCAACGCGCTGGATCCGACGCGAGCGAGGCAGGTACGCCTGCAGGCGGTGGACTTGGAGGAGCGCTGCGGCACAGGGTGGTGGGGCGGTTGGATCAGATTAAGTTTCTGGTTGGTTTCATACAAAAAAACAGGCTTACATGGTAAAACCATTAACCAAACCATGGTTGGATGGTTTATAGCTTATTAATCGACTTATAACGATGGTAGAATGGCTTGTTAGTCAACTTTGGGGTGGTTTATACAAGGTAGGCACCCCTGGTTATAAGTTGATGAATACACGACCATAGTTATGTCGACTATAACTGGTAGTTACCCTAGTTGTTGGCCAACTTAGCTAACGAAGGGGGTGGTTTGTGCGGGTGTTTCTCAAAATACCATTCACAATACCATTCAGTTGGCGGTTTCTCAGAATATAGGACCCTCCAAATCATCCAATCTTAAGCATTTACCGTACTAAACCAACCACTTTGGGGGTTCCCTATGTTCGTTTTTGTTTTGTATTGTTTTCGAAGCATGATTTGGCGGTGTGATGGGTGATGTTGAGTCGGTTTAATTGGCTATATGGATCATAGTCTGATCATAGTGGGTAATGATGGATAAACGGGTGATGAGAAAGGTTAAATGATGGTTAATGATTCTTGCTTTACTTGGTTGCTTTGGCTGGACCGCAGTGGGTTTTTAATGGGTTTTATACGGTTGAATCATTCACCATGCTATTTTGGCACAGTGAGGTTTGTACTGGTTGCATTAAGCATATAATAATGGGAACATCTACAGATTCTACAGGAATCTCCTGTGCATGGTCCTCTAAGCAAGGGTTTCCAACGTAGATATTCGCATCAACCAACCTAGTGATTACTAGTTGTATCCAGCATGTAAACCATCAATTAGCCATTTTTTGTTTGGTGGATACTACTGATGGGTGATGAGCATGGTCACTTGACGGTTAATACTGCTTTAGACTCACGATTCATTTGATTAATGGTGATACAGTAGATATGCTTTCATACGGTTAATACCAGTAGTGCTGGTTTCTGTACTAGTGATGCATTATGGTCATCAATGCTTTATGATTGGTACGAATGATTAACTTGATAAATACTACTGATATTGCAACCACCAACCAGTAGTGGTGATGAGAATGGTTGAATGATGGTGAATCATGGTTACTTTAGGAATGGTTGATGATGGCAAATAATCAACTAACGAGTGGCAAATATGGTCAATACCAGTGATTGACATGGTGAACACTAGTGATGCTCAATGATTTTGGTCGTCGTCATGGGCCTCGGTGTCGGCGTTGGCGTCGTCGTAGTAGTCGTGTTTGATGATGGTCACTGACGGTTTCTGTTCACAAAACTGGTTCGTGATTGCATACATGGGTTTGTCCCAAGCCCTAGCCATTGTTTTCACCCCCATTTTGGGGAGGTACCATCCATGACTCCCATGACCACCAATCAGGGGGTTCCCCAGCGTGCGCCGCGTTGCGCCGCGTTGCGCCCGTGTCGCGAGGAGAAAATCTTCGCTCAGTGTCAGAAGTCCAAGGATTACTTGCGCATTATGGAGCTGGTCACTGAGGCCTGGCTCGGCAAATGGTTAGGATCGAGTCATTTGAGGTGATTTCTAGACATAGGGAAGCCATGGGAAGCCCCCAAATAATGCTTGGTTGAATAGGATAAACATTTGTAAACTGTTAATGATCCAGAATAATAGGGTTTCAAACTGTCTGGTATTAAGTATTATTTGAAGGCTTCCAACGTTCTTCAAATGGTGGTTTCTCAATATAGGAAGCCCCCAAATAATGGGTGGTTTAATAGTATCAATTGTTGATATTGGATGAATCTGATTTGGGAGTATGAACCAATTTACAACTTGGGGAGGGAGCAATTTTGTATTGGTGATGGGGGATGTCAAGATGGACACAGCCACAATGAAAACATGACGCCTTTCTCTCGGTTCGTTCCTGCGCGGATTCGTGTATCTCAAAAGGATGGCCTGGGATGGTTTCAGACAGCTGTTGACTATCTCCAAGAGCTATTACATGCTTCTGCCCCGGAAGTTATTATTAGCGACCTGGTTGACCTGAATGACCTGAAGTTATTATGTGCTAAATTCAAATAATATGGAACAGATGTTGGTTTCTCAAGTCATTGGGACCCTCAAAAATGGTCGGTTTATTGTGGTTAACAATGCTTATAGACAAGGGAATAATAAGCAATAATATAGGATATATGAGCTATAATGGTTGGTTCATTACTGTAAATGAAAAATAAAAAGGATGATTTGGGGGTCCCCTATTTGGAGAACCACCCATACGTGTGTATATATATATATATTTATACGCACTAGACAGCTAACACATGATACTGTACTCAAATATCATAAGATCATTCAAGTCCGCTATGATGATAGCCAGTATTCATTCACTGCATGTTTGTTCAGGCTAGGGAGTTTTTCACATTTCAACTGTTGAATGATTCTGGTGCCACTCGCACCCTTAGATTGCCAGTGTCCGTACCGCGAATTTCAGGCGGACTTGTGAGGGTTGGACATCGTCAGAGATCTTCATGTTTATATCCATACTAAATGGATTTGGCCAGATACGGGGTGATATGGTTGAATCATGCTGAATCGATACATAGTACACATATATGCATATGCACAAAAACGGAATACATATTTGGACACACACCCACACCTGTACAGCCTTTGCACATATATATATATATATATTTATTTATATATAATATATATATACATACATATTCATATTTATAAACACTTTTTGACTCAACAAAATCTATCTATCTATATATATATATAGTAAATTTGGTAGTGTATATATATATATATATATATATTTATGTTTGTTTGTTTCTGATTTTGTCGTCATATTGATACACCATCGATGTAGCTAGGTGGAACCACAGCTCATCGACAGGAGCTGACCGAAAGCAGAGATGTCAGCGATCGACTGCTGCAAGGCGCAGGGCTCAAGACGTGCAGTCGTGCCGTTGGACGTGGCAAGGGAACGCTGAGCGGTTACCCGGTGAGGGAAACGAGGCTGGAAGCTCAAAATCACTAATTCATTAATGATAAATGATAAATACATAGTTATCAGTTATAGTTCCGGTATGAGTAATTATCAGTTATCATAGTTATCAGTAAATAAATAAATGCTAATTATAGTTCACCATTAATTACTTCCCAACCATTTATTGATAATAAGCTAGAAATGACCGGTTTTGAAGAGGTAAACCGGCTATTTCTATGGTGGATTCTCCACTTCCGGGGTGGTTTGCCCTTGAATATTCATTGATTAACAGAATGGAAGTTATGAACCATCCACAATTGCAGCAATTAGTGAATTCAGGACATGACCACATGGTGATTATCCCGGCTTTCTTTGAATGAACAGTCAGTTCTGCACCATCCATGAAATATTGTCACATTGGTTAAACTGCACCCTCGAAAGCTAACATAGAACCTAGACCTGGCATGGCCATTCATATTTTCCTCTATGAACCAAGAGTTTTGGATGTCCAGCCACGTGTTTTCACCATAAGAAAAATGATTTAAGTAGGGCTCCACCGTTCATTTGATCAACCGCAGCTTCATGGCAGCAGTTCCAAAGAGTTCAGCTTTTGGAGCTTCAGAATTGCAGCAAAAACCGGTGCCCCATTTAAGCATCAGGTCAGGGTTGCGACAGGTAGCCTCTCCGGTTACGACTTGGTGGTGAAGAATGCTGGCCGCCTTCGCATTCAAGCGCGAGCCATTGACATAGACGATGAGGAGGAGTGCCTTAGGTGAGTCGCCTCACAGCAAGGGAATTGCCTTAAGGGTTTTCTGCTTCATCACAACCAAAACAATTACAAGGAAGCAGAAGAGAGAGAAAGAGAAGACACTCAACCATGATAATTTGGCAACTTGGAGGCACGGCCAGAGTAGTTAGTGTTGAAGAGAAAGACTCGGTTTGCTGGTCGTGCGTCCGGAAGTTTCGCAGCAAAAACAGAATGCTTGGATATATGTTCAAGAGACACAGCTATTCATGGACGATTCAGTCTCCAGTTGCGACGAAAATTTATTTATTAGAATGGACATATTGTCAAACAGGATACCCACGAATGGTTTGCTTCGCTTCTCGTTTGTTTGGCTGTCAACTCGGGGTACCTTCAGAGATGATATGCCTGGTATTTCTAAAACAAGACAATGAAGCAACTAGCAGATTGGTAACTAAACACCCTGTAGTTTTGCAGAGGTAGCTATGTGAGGGCTGACGGTCCGGCTTTGTTTGCCGTGAACAGCATGAATGTGTATATATATTTACATATATATATATATGCACTTACATCTATATACATAATATGCTAATGCTAATGACTAAATGTCGAAGATATTTCAAGATATACGCATACCAATCTATATGTACATATACATATGTGTGCGCGTTGGTGCTCTTAAGATGAAATAATCATATACACATACAAAAAATAAAAGATGCCCATAAATAGAGCTCATGGGGCCCTAAGTATTTCCACTGGAAGGTCGCCCCAGAATTGCTGACTTGGAAAATCTCTCCACGACAGGAGGTTCAACTTGCTCAGCCAGTCACTTAACGAACTGAGTTCGTTCCGCGGACAAAATGACGAGCGGTGCAGAAGCAAACTGGAGCTGGGGCTGATTGAGGGTTGGTTACGATGTGTTCATTGCGTATTACCCTTTGGTGATCCCTTCAAACGCCACTAATGGCGCCACCATATAGAGAAACCCGCTTGGAAAGCCTCAACAATTGGTTTTCTACACGGATGTAACGATACATTAGATCTCATCATATACCATGTACATGTTTGCAGATTTACATATGCATACGGTGAGACTCTTACTCAGCTCGTTTCGTGTCTGCAAGCTGGGTCACCACGACAGGTGGGCGCTGAAACTAAGGGGATGATTGCACAGCAGATACTCACAACAACCACATCTAGTAATGAATTGAATCGAGCCGTCATATCCCCATCCAAAGCTGGTATGACTATTTACTATCGTTGGTTGGGATCTCCTATGTTTCAGCATTTTCACCCGTTTTATCCACACTGAACCATTGAAAGTATTATCAACCATCACTAGCCAACTGGTCATCGTCACCTACGATCCGCCAATCTGAGAAGTATTCTCAACCAAGTAACAAACCAACCAGCCAACCATATATAATCCATCCACCTTGTTCTCATTACATGTAGCCTGGTATTCTGGTGAGTGACTCAAAGCTCGCAAGCATCATCAAACATCATCACCCAACCACCCAACCACCCAACCACCCAACCAGCTGACCACCCAAGCAGCTGACCACCCAACCCAGCATCAGGCCGCGCATAAGTTTACGCCCTGGGCCAGGAGGGGTTGCCAGGTGCCTCCGGGAATGGTCGGGAGGTTTCAAGCATGGTTTGATGGCCGCGGGAGGGTTCCAGTATATTCACGTGGGTGTTTCGGCAGCCATGGGGGACCCCTAAAATGACCGTTTAGTATTGTAAATTAGTGAATATGGGATGATTTAGGGGTAACATGGCTATGGGTCAATATGAACCAACCAATAATGGGAGATAAGTTCACCAACAATAACGGTGGGAAAACCAGGGTATACAGGGTTTTGACCCAAAGAAAACACGGGTGTTTCTCAAGCCATAGGGTTGCCCCAAAAATGGTTGGTTATTACCTAGAAATGATGAATAAACTGGATGGTTAATAAACTGGATGATTTGGGGTACCCCTATTTTGAGAAACCACCACATAGGTGTTTCTCAAGCCTTAGGGTTGCCGCCAGATCATTCAATATCAACAATCCATAGTAATCAACCAACCATCATATTTCAAGAAACCGTCATATATGGTTACTACATGTTACTAGTGTGCCATTGATATGACCATTCATCATGCTGGCGGTAAAATAGTGGACCTCATATCATATTTATAACATTCTAGGTTTCCATTTCGGCATTTTTTTTGCCCGACTCCGCCCGTCCATTTTTGCAGGGTCTAAGGTTCAAGGTCCAAGGTCCACGGTCTTCATAAAGTTCTTCCACCACCTGGAAAAGAGTGGGCATTGAACACTTGTCAGTTGGAAACTTCAATGTTATGGCCACTAAACTTCTGACAATTGGAAACTTCCAAGTCGTGGGCGCTAAGCCTTTGACAGTTGGAAACTTCCAAGCTATGGGCACTAAACTTTTGACGGTTGGAAATTTCCAAGTTGTGGGCCTTAAGGCTGACCAGTTCGACAAAAAATATGCATTTTTGGCAATAAGAAACCTCCAAGTTATGGACACTGCACTTGTGACAAAATGACACTGAATGAGAGTGAATGAATGGCTGAATTAAACAGTTGGAAGCAGAAGAAGTGTAGCAGCAGGGCTCAAACCAGCTAACTGACTCTGAAACAGGTACCGAGCCGCCAGGCTCCATACCTGTCTTTGCTGGCAAAATCGTATGGCTTAGCATGTTTGGTTGCTTAGTTGCTTTAAAATCTCTTGCAGGCATAGCAAACTCAGAAGAGGAACTGCAAGACCGTCCCAGCGCAGAGTTCTGGGCGCCGCGTGAGAAACGCGAGGCTGCATAGAATTGAATTTCTGCTAACTGAACATGTTATACCTTTTTTTTGTGACGAGGCGGCGGCCCGCCACGAGGAGCCGTACTCGCGGCTAATCGGTGGCAAGCCCCGCCCCTTCTGTGACAGGAAGCGGGGCTGCTTCTGCACACAGTGCAAAAGCAAAGTGTCCTCAGCTGGGTGGCTGTTCAAGCGGTGCTAGGCCGCTTGCTACACAGGAACGCCCTGGAGGCCAGAGCGAATTTGCAGGCTTTGTAAGTAGACACAGCATCAGTTTGATGCGCTGCGCAATTGATTGCTCGTGACACAAGAAATGAACGACTTCATTTTCTTAGGGGTACAAGCAGAATTTGTGTTGAACTTGAGCCTGCACATGTTTGGAACTTGAGCTCCCAGCTGAAGCAGAGCCTTGGGGTGAAGCAGAGGAGGCACCACAAGCAGTTGCACCAGCTGCAGCACCAGCAGAGGAAGAGCCTGCTGTGCACCTGGAGGAAGAGCTTTTTGGCCAAGACGAAGAGAAACCGAAAGAGCTTAAAAGAGCAGAAGCAGTGGCAGAAGCAGAAGAAGCAGCAGCAGCTGCCACACCAGAGCAGAGACTTCTTGGCCTGCTGTCTCTTGGAGGCAAGCTTCGTGAAAAAGTCAAGAAAGCCCGGCAGGAGATCCAGGTGGTCCTTCAGGAAGAGCACAAGCTGTGGCTGCATCCCTAGCAGCCTCGGTCAACAAACATAGTTGCACACAGAGCTATTGTGCCTTGACGCAATCCCGTTACAGATGCAAGATTGGTGGCAATGCCACCCCCAGGGAAAACCTGGCCAGTTGCAGGCAGGCCCAAAAAAAACAGAGAGGAAAAAGAGAGAGAGGAAGCAGCAGTGCCAGCAGGGGCAGCAAGCTCAGGGGCAGAGCAGCCCCTTGTGGCAGTGGATGCAGTGGCTTTCTTCCTGCTCAGGCATGGTTCAACATGCGTGTGAGGGATTTGGTTTTTTGAAGGAGGGGGGCAGATCGGGCTATATAGTAGAATTCATGGCTGAGCTTCGCTGCGAATCAACCTTGCGGTCGCCTGGCTCCCAGCACACATCCAATCTACAGTCATCCAACTGCTGATTCTGTTGGCATTGTTTACGCGTCGCTGACTGGATGCGGGCAGATTGTGTGAGCTGAAGGCCGGGCATCCTCCTTGTGCTGCAGCTGCCATTCCTTGCCTGGGGCCCCAGCAGCTCTTGGGGCGTCAGGTAAGCCATGCAACATGTTCAGAGTTGATTCCAGGGTTGATGCCCAGCATCATTGATGTGCTTGGGCAGAATTCTCTTGGCTCCAGGGTCCATGGTCCACGGTCCAAACAACAAATTGCAAAGCTCCAAGGTGCACGGTCCAAGGCCCAAGGTCATTGCGCCATGGTTTCTGAGCAAGAAGAGACGCGTCCCCGCCTTGGAAGCTGCAACGGGCTTGGAGAAGTTGGTTTCAGGGCCATTGCAGCTTCACACAAAAGCTGGCGGGATCATTTTGGGTATTTGTCCATGGTCCACAGTCCAAGGTCCAATGGATTGAAGCACCGCCGGGTGACGATCAGCGAAGCCAGAGCGGCGCTTCAAAGAAATGATTTACCCGAGTGCCTTTGATTGCCAGCCATTTTCTTGGATGCTTCCCAAAAGAGTTGCACAAGCTACAGCCAAAAGTAGTGAAAGAATCGAAGGATTGGATAAGAGGACTGATCGGGACAAACAATGCAACGTCAAGAAATAGTGATGGCTTCCCGGCAAGCAGTGCAGAGCTGATGGCACGCGGCTGTTGAACCAAGAGACGCAACGCAGCCAGAGTTCCAATCGTTCTTTGCTCTCACAGGGTTGAGCAGTTCACAGCACTCTGAGGTCACTGCTGCCTAGGAACCTGCGATTGAGTCCCATATGCCATTTGCCATGATATATTCAAAACTCAACAGATATCTTTCAAATTTTAAGGACGGTCGAACCATGAACGCAAGCATTAATGTGATTTTTCAACCATGGAGTTACCATTGACCATCATGGTTGGGGCATAATGGTTGACCACTGGACCATGAACCATTTACTAATCATGTGTTGAAAGCTGTTAATGGTTCATGGTTGGTGGTCAACTAGATAAACGCGCAAGGGTTTCAAATTCTCCTGGAATTCCTCAATTCAAGTTTCAAAATCTTCTGGTTCAGAAGTGGTTCTTTTTAGCCCCTTTGGGTTCTAAGAGGGTTTTTGAAACACATGTGGGCTCGAAGAACCACCCGGAACTTGGTCTTCGTTTAATAAGCCACTCAAGACTCAAGTTGGACCCTATTAACACGTAATGGTTACGGTCAACTGATGGCTAACCAATGGTCGACAAAAAGGGTAATAGATGGTTGAAACATGGTGGTTGATTAGAAGGGTTGGTTTTTGGTGGGTTACGATGGTTGACCAACGGTTAGTTGCAATGATCGATGATGGTTAGGAACGCTGGATGGTGACTAATTTGGTTTTAAGCATCAATCATGGTGATCACTCAGGTGATCAAGTCCAACAATGGTGACGGTGAATGCGGATTGACATTGGACGATTTTTGTTGATGATTTGACCATGGTCAATAATGGCCAAAAATGACAATGATGGCAACACCATGGCAACCAGGTTCTTATCCTTCCAGGTGGGGCTAGTCGACAGTGGTCAATCATAAGGTGGCTTAATGTTTTAAAGAAGGTTGGCATCAGTTGTTATAGTGGATTGGTCGGTGTTTTCAAGAAATATTATGTGTGGGAATGGCTCACCAACTGGCGCAAAGGAGTCCGGAACTGATGCGTTGGACTGATTGGATTCCTCGAAGCTATTCAAGTATTGTTAGGATGATGTAATTGCTGGGTTGGGTTAATTCATGGTTCATCAAAACAAAACAAAATGTTCATTAAAAACTCGTTACATGGCAAACAGGCAATTATATGGCTGCTTCTCAAAATAGGAAACCCCCCAAGTCACCCAATATTAACCATTTATAGTAATAACCAACCATGTGTGAGCACCCTTATGTTGAAACACAGCCATATAATAATGATCATTTAGGGATGGCATGGGGGTACCACTTTTTATGGATGCACCCCTTGGATTCTTCGCCATTCTGGGTGAACTCAACGGCGGACACCTGCCAGGGATCGATCGAGGAGTCCCAGGGAGAAGTCCCGGAGTCGATCATCAGGCTGCCTGCAGAGTACCGGCTGAGAACCATCATTCTGTAGGTTTGGGAACTATGTCTATGAAATGTGATGATGACTGTAAACGATTATTTGCTGTAGGTTTGTGAGCTATCAATGAAATATGATGCTCGATGATTCTTGACTGCCTTTGAACCTCTGCCACTCTTGAGCGCCATGCGGGTCTGTTGACAACTCGAGACTCCCCGGGATAGCATCCACGATTTGCTTGACAATGATTGACAAACGGCTGGGGTTGATTTTTTAGGGCCTGAACCCTTGCAGCGTCCATTTGAATTTGTTTGAAATGACGAACAACCGCTGACTTGCTCAACATGCAAACACAATGATGTCAATATATCTTATGTATGCATATTGTATTCTATCAGTTTGTGTCCTTAAAGAACAATACCACAAGACGGGCTTCATTGTTGACTTGGTGGTGAATGAAACATATCATCACAGTGGACTGGAGCGGGCTGAACCAAGCTTTGTGGTGACTGTTTTGATGGAATATTTTCTGGGCTTGTCCTATTCGAGTCTTAGATCATCCAGTATGTTTGTAAATTACCCTATGCTTCCAGTTCCCATTATTATAGTAGGTAACCAGCTAGTTTCTAACATTCTTGTTGGGGTTGGTTACCTACTACAGTGGTGATTGGAAGCATGGGGTTGTATTTGGCTTCGTGAGGAGGTTGTTCCTTGGAATGTAGCTGCTCTTGGTTGTTCTCTCTCTGCATGTCTGGCACATACCTGGATGACGGATCATCTATCTGGCCAAGCAGCCCGCTCGTTCCGCGCACACCCCCAGCACAAGATAATCAATCAGGCCAATGGTTGATGGTTGGCACCACTATGACCGATAGTTGATCCTCCATTATCAGACATGAAAAAGCATGATCTGTAGGTAGTCAACATGGCTGTCCATGGTTCAGGGCGGTTGACACGTGGTGGTGGGACCGTGCTGCTTCTGACCTGGTGATGCATCGAAACAGCGGAACCCCGAACCGCGGCATCAGGTGACAGCGCACACGTCACTCGGCAATGAACTGCAGCAATGGAGAGGTTTCTATTGACCAGCATAGTCTGAAAGGTGATTAACAAAATCTAACAAATGTCCACTGATGGTGATAGACTTGCGAATTCTCATGACGTTGAATCTTCAAGCCATGCAGTTTCCTTTGCACCAAAACTGCACTGTTTTTTAGTACGGAAGTTTGCTTCAAAACACGCCGAGGCCGAGTCTGGTGAGGTGGAAGAAGTGGAAGAAGAGGGCGAGGAAGAGGAGGAAGAGACGGATGACGAAATCGATGTGGCGTCTCGGCAAGTGGTGCTCCGTTCCCGGACCAATGCTTGTTATAACACGTGGTCAATCTGGTTGAGCCGGAGCCAGCAAAATCATGTCGCGAGTGCAGTCTTAAGAGGGCAAGTTAGGGAGGCATCGATGCCACTGATAGCTTTGCCGAGAACGAGGTCCAACCCCTCATAGTAAGTTGTTGTGGTGTGTGCGTAGTTCGACTTCAATGGCGCATATGGAAGAAAGTGTGATGATAGCCACTGGTATTTGTTTCGGTGTTTTCTGGGGCCAGTATATAGCTGTGTTGAGGATTTATTTATGTGAAGACCAGGGAGTCAAAATCAGAAATATTTATTGTATTTTTTTAGGTTATATAATATACATATATGTTTTATGTTTGATTATAGAAGTTAAATAAAATGGAAGTGCCCATAAATGGTGTACCCTCAAAAGTGGTATTTTGCGCGGTTAGGGCGCAATTGCGGACAATTTATTGACAAATCTAAAGCGACATATCATTTATCTATAGATCCAACTGATCCAACCTCATCCGGATATCTAGAGGGATTTCAACTGAATGCTCAAGGTGGTACCGCGGTCCCACGCTATCCTGCAACTTGAACCGCCTTCGTGAAGACATGGAATTTCTGCCGTTGACACCATAGGGATGTTGTTCGGTTGAAACGCCCTTGACGATTCTTCAGGCTCGCAGTCATTGATGGTCAAAGCCAGCAAGTGATGGACCTCGAATGTTGGATCTAGTTCAAGGGAGAAAACATGATAAAACCATACAATTAAATCAATAAGTTATTCTTCGCTATGGGTTAATCATGGTTAATGATAGCTTTCAACCAACAATAGTGGATAATAGCGGTGATTGTTGGCTAGAACTAAAACAATCCATTAAACATAGTTAATTGAGCAGTGATGAAGGCTTGACCACCATATCCCCACTGAGTAATTTTGATCCGGCATTCGTCCACCATGTATTCCTGTTGAAGCACCTTGCAACTGAGGATCGAGATCACCGGAAGCGAAGCACGCGTGGCTGCAAACATGGGCACGCGACTGAAGCCAACAAATATCTTAGCAAAGATTGGGTAGTTCTTTTTAAGATGTACCTATGAACATCCCAATATGGCTAGATGTATAGAATAAGTTCACATATCCAAAGTACGATGATATCCTAATACGCCGTATTCACACCAGGGAACATCTTCACATATGGCTAGATGCTGAGATAAACATTCAAACCTGGATTTGGCAGATGTTCACGCCAATTTTGCTCCGGGAGTTGTACATAGCCAACCTACATCATTGACCATCAACGACCATACGCATCTCAATCACAAACACAACCAACATGCACCGCTTAAACAAACAAAAAACATCTAGGAAACGACTAATATATGCTTCTTTCTGAAAACAGGGGTACCCTGAATCATCCAATGCTAATCATTTATATTGATAGACCATCAATTTCTCGGGTCCCCAAACTGGCTTGAGAAACCTCCATAGTCGGTTTTAGGCAAATGGGTTTGTGCCAAAATAGGGTACCAAGCATAACCCACCAGAATATGATGATTTTACTAGGAAACTATTGGCACAAACAGCAGTGGGTCAAAACCCTGTACCCCTGGTTCCCCTATCATTAACCACTATTTTCCCTATTATTGTTGGTTATCATCCCCAATTAATCGTTGGTTAATATTGATCCATAGCCAAATATAGTTGGTATATATCCCCTACTATTGTTGGTTAATATCCCCTATTGTTAACCATTAACCAGCTAGTTAACCAAACAAATAAGGTGATGGAAACCACCGGCTAAACCCCATGTTTTCGACCCCGAATGTCCACGTTCAACCGTCCTAGTTTTTCAGGAAGAAGCAGCTCCAGCAGCCAGCGACGTCTCAGTCAGGCGTGGGATCACAGGTCATGGGTGAATGGTCAGTAAATGTTTGATAAACGGCTAATAAGTGGTTAATAAGTGGTTAGTTTTGTAAGAAATTGAAAGAATATGTTTAACAAATGCTTAAATAAGTGGTTAATAAGTGTTTAATCAGCGATTAATAAGCGGTTGATAAAGCAGTGAACAGATGCTTGCTAAGTGGTGAAGAAGTGGTTGAACACTTTCTAATACGTGGTCAAGGATGGTTAATCACCGCTTAAAGTTAGCTAATACTCATGGTTGATAGTGGCTGCATGCTGAAATTTCACCCACCCAATCGAAGAAACGCAGGAGCTTGGTGGTGGCACCAGTAATACGAATGATTTTCCAACTTCCCCAAGATAGTTTCCCCAGCAAACGTACCCACTGTTGAGGTTCGGGCTGAAAGCTGTCAGGCGCAGGTGGAAGAGAGGTTGGACAGGCGATGGGGGTGTGAAGCAAGGGGCAGGGATCGTGGTCCTTGATAAGAGGAAACATGCCGATTTGTCAATTGGCAAAGGATTGACCGTTTGGAGCAAATTCGAGAAATCCATGTCATCAAATCATTGCCGCAGAAAAGCATGTCCTGTGATGAAGATTTTAAGTTCAACTCTCGGTTTTTTTTCACACACCAAAGTGCTGGTTCCGACTTTTTACTTCGCATCCCCTTGTACGGCATTGATGCCTAAACATACTAGGTCCCTAGCGCTTACTAATTCCCAAGTGCTACGTCCTTCTAGCCACTTGACTCTTTCCGCGCATGCATCCTAACGTCTGACTTTGTCCTTGACTTTCTACTTTCTACATTGAGCTCTCTACGTATATATATATATATATACATATATTTTATATATATATATATATATTATATCTCTTTAAATACAAATATCTTTATAGGCAAGTATATGTATATATATATATTTTTTTATATATATGTATATATCCAATGAAACTTCGTAGATGCTTCCCAGTTTCAGCTTGTTTTGCAGACTTTCCGTTTCTTTTGCTCACTAATCCCTTCCCCTAATACTAGTAATCAGGTTCCCCCCAAATAGTAATAGGACTACTTTCCTAGGACCACTTGAAAACCTGTCAGGCTCCTCAGCCAGCTGAAGCAGACCGAGAACTTCGGAAGCAATGGCGCAGCACATCGCAGCTCCCGGACCGCTTCCCAGGAAGCAGCTGGGCACCAAAGTGGATCGGAAGCAGATGGAGACCAGGAAGATGCCAAGTCATCCGAATCAGATCTGGTAATTGAGCACGACTTCCAAAAGGTGCAAACACGGCGAGATCACCAAGATGTGGAAAGTCCAGCCGATCAGCCTGAGATGCCGGCAGATCATCAAGAGATGCCAGCAAATCAGTCAGAGATGCCAGCAGTCCAGTCAGAGATGCAGGCAGTCCAGTCAGAGATGCCGGCAGATCAGTCAGAGATGCCAGCGGATCAGTCAGCGATGCAAGCTGATCAGTCAGAGATGCCAGCAGATCAGTCAGAGATGCCGGCAGATCAGTCAGCGATGCCAGCAGATCAGTCAGAGATGCCGGCAGATCAGTCAGAGATGCCAGCGGATCAGTCAGAGATGCCAGCAGATCAGTCAGAGATGCCAGCAGATAAGTCAGAAAGACCATCAGATCACCAGGAGATGAAAGATCTCACTGCTTTGGTCGAAAGTGTTGAAGTGCAAACAAGCACGACTGACTGACTGATCCTTGTCAGGATCTTGCAGGGACAGCATGTCCAGGTGGATCAAAGGAATTGGAATCGTCGGAACGGATGCTGGAAATTGCCAGGTGGCGAGTGCATGTGAACCACAGTTTGACATGCAGTTGACATGATTTGACGTGTGCAGAAATTCGACGGATGGGTAGAATCCCATAGAGATACAGAAACTGCAGGTGTTTTGCTGTTACAAACCATCAAAATGCCACGTACAAACATGTTTGGCTTTCAGAACAGCAAAATATCTTGCCATTTTCAATTATCAAATGCAATGCCCTGTCCAAACCAAGAATAGAACATGATTCATGGTCATTGATTTGATTTGTGAGTTTTTCATTCATGAATGTATCTTCTATATATATATGTGGGTTTATGTATATATATGTATATTGTTTAATCATGTCTAATTGATGAGCCGATGTGCGCAAGAAGTCGTCTATCCCCGTGGCATTGGGGTCGTCCATCCCCTTCGTCTTGGCTGACTTGGTGCAGTGGGATTGCCAATTAGGATGGCCAACAAGATGAAGTACGTGAAGATGACTTTGAAAATTATGTTGCTTCTCTATTGGCAACAATTATTTCGAATTTGTATTCTGGCATATTCTGGCAATTATCATTTCTTACCTGTATTTTGATGCCGACACATATATCGTTTTATTTCCCCATACCCCATGTTTCTAAGAAACACCCCAAACCCTACCCCTTATTCCTAGCCCCAACCCCCAATATCCCAACCTAATCCTTATATTTTTATACCGGCCCCCAAAACCATAAATACAAAAATAGAATTATGAATAAGATTACTTTACTTCGTATGATCCCCACCATGACATGTAAATCTGACACAGGTCTATCTGGCATAGCTTTTGACATTCTTTCTGGCATAGCTTCTGGCATTCTATTTGGTATAGCGTTTGATATTCTATCTGGCATAGCTTTTGACATTTTATTTGACATAGCTTTTGACATTATATCTGGCATAGCTTTTGGCATTATATCTGGCATAGCTTTTGGCATGGTATTTGGCCTAGCTTTTGGGATTCTATTTGGCATAGCTTTTGGCATTATATTTGGCAGTTTTTTTTATATTATATTTTATTTTATTTTTGGTATTTTATTTGGCACAGCTGTTGGTATTGTGTCTGGTATAGCTTTTGGTATTTTATTTAATATAATTTTATATTATATTTAATATAATTGTTTTTTTTTTTAAATATATTTTTTGATATTTTTATTTGGTATAATTTTAAATATTTTTGAAATATATTCATTGTTTTTTATTTAATATATATCTTTTTATTTTATTTGGGATATTTTTTATTATGTTATTTAATTTTGGTTTTGATATGGTATTTGGTTTAGTTTTGGGTATTTTATTTGGTTTAGTTTTTGGTATTTATTATTAGATGGTAGGATATATTATATATGGATTGGTGAAATTAAGGTTTAATAGGGAATATTGGTTATAAATTGTTGAGGTTGAAATTTTAGGTATATTAAATGGAGATAAATTTAGATGAAATTTAATTTAAAATATTAAATTTAAATAATAATTAATATTTTTATTTTTTTAAAATTTATTTAATAATTTTAAATATTTTTTTTATTTTTAATTATTTTATTTTTATAATTTTTTAAATGTTAAATTTTAAAATTAATTATTTAATAATTTATTATAATTATTAATTTAAAATTAATTAATTAAAAATTAAATTAATAATTTTAAATTAAAATAATAATTAATAATAATAAAAATATATATTAAATTATTAATTATAAAATATTATTTATTTTATTAAATTATTTAAATATATATTATTTTTTTAATATTTTTATTTATTTTATTTAAAATATATTATTTATAAGAAAATAATATAAAATATTTTATTATTTTTTTTCTATTTTTAAAAAATATATATAATTTTATTGGGAGGTAGGGGGAATTTAAAAAAAAATAAATTATATATATGTATATATTTTAAAAAAAAATAATAAAGATTAAAAAAAATTATTTAATTTAAAATAATAATTATTATATTATTTTAATATTATTAAAAAAAATATTTTTATTTAATATTTAGAATAATATTTTTATTTATATTTTTTTTGGATATATTTTTTGATATTC
>VSDK01018949.1:197419-221489 GCA_009767595.1 Symbiodinium kawagutii
AGGAGTTATGAAACATTCGCCATTGTTAACCAGCTAGTTCCACTAATCAAACATTCACCAACCATCAATCAACCATTCATCAACCATTAATCAACCCCTGCTGATCGTTGGTTATGACTCGTGACACCCAAGCCCTGATCGCCACCTGATCAAACAGCTGAAGGTATTTGGAGTATGGTTCCAGTGCCGCTCGCACCGTGGTGTCGTTGAAGACCTTACGCAACTCCTTGGTGCCTTCGGGATACAGATATCCAAAGTTGGGGTACAACGCCTGGGCGTGCGCGGCGCCACGGCCACCAAGGGGGGGCCAAGTCACAAGATGAGCAGCTACCGCGGTAGCTGGAACAGGCATCAAGCAGCGTGTGGCAGCTACCAATCGTTAACCTTCACATCAGCTATCAACAAGTTATCAGCTACAAAGCAGCTAACAAGCAGTTCTGAATCATCACATCCATCAACCATTGTGACTCTGTCTTCGATGACTGTGGACCAGCATAGTCCAAACATAGAGATACTTTGTCAATATAAAAGCACTTCACCAAAGATCTGGCTGTAACTCACGGTAGAGAATTTTTGTGAGAAAGCAACCCAAATGTACCGACTTTATCCGCATCCAAGCAAATCTCACAAACATCTGTAACATATGTGTTCGAGGAAAGAAATTCACATATCTAATGTATAGGAAAAGAAATAAATGTATATAAATATATGCACATACATACATCGTGTCTGTAGACTCTCTTTAGCCACTATTGATCACACAGTACTGCACAAACTTTTTGTTTTTTGCATTGCTAAGGTGTTGTGATGTTTTGATTCCAGCAACGATACCCGTCCGCACTTTGGATGGATGTCTCTTGGCTCCTCTACTAGCAACTGTGACACATCTCAAGCAATCAGGGATCATAAATCAATCACTGTCAATCAACCATCATTAAGTAGTTACCCAGCAACTTAATCACTATGTGGTACAAGGACACCATAATCCTAGCAACCTTTTGATCTTCTCAACCGCCGAGACACGTTACGGTCCTGCAGGGACGACTCGGTACTAAGATTGGTGTTCAAAGCATTCATGGTGACCAGCAAGACTCGGAAATCGGCCTGGCGGTGCTGAAGCCAATGCAACCAATAATGAAGACAACTGGGCGGCTTTCCACATAGACTTTGTACCTCAAGCATTGATTCCCCACTATAATGACTAGAATTCTATATAGGAATTGAAAAATGATAAATACACAATTCAACTATACACCGCACTTTTCTTGAGAACCAATCGATAAATGACTTCCCCACTATACAAACGGAATTATCACAAGGTGGATGCAAGTAAGGCATGTGATAAATGTGCAGCGCGTTGGTGACACACGGCTTGGGGCTTGCTCCAGGTAAAGCTCAAACTCTCCGGATTAATTCCCCAAACTTTGGTAGATGAACATTCCAACCCACAGCCTTAAGATGGTTTCTCGCAGCCCAACCGCCAAAAACGATCAACCAACTGGAAGAATATCCGGTGCATCCCCTACGCCCTGTCCTCCATCTTCAGGATGTGACCCATGACCTCTGAAGTGGTTCCACCCTGGCTGTCAACGAAGGAATAGAAATCCTCCAGCCAGGCCTTCTTCAAGCCTTAGAAACGGAATCTGTCGACATCCACCAGCCAGAAGTAGCATGGGCACCGGCATGGTGTTGGACTTTGGAATGTTCACAACTTCCCCCTGTCATCATTACTATGAATGACTAAGATAGGATGATTTGGGGGGAACCCTATGACTTGAGAAACACCCACATAGATAAAACTGGATTTCAGAGCCGATGGCGACAAGTCGAAAATCTGAGGTTCAAACATGTGCTGCTTCCAATGTCTTTGCCGCAGGGATGATGAAGCATCAATGCAACCAACACTGACATGATCAACGGACTTGAGTTTATTGCAAGAAGATACTCAAGTGCAAATGCTCCATTGGTCAGTTCGCAATTCCTCGTGCCAACAACTTAGTTGACAGCGAAAGCCAAACAACATTGAAACAAAAACACATCAAACAACTTCCCCGCAGGCCGACAGGTATCATCTTTGAGGCCGACATTATTGCCTGTGCTTCCCGGAAAAAAAAGACCGGTTCAAGGGCCACATCCGCAACTCAGGTCTCATTGCAACAACAGACCCGTAACTCAACAAAAACAGACCGTTCCAGTAAATCGAGATTTCAATGCTGACCAGCAGCAATCTTTTCTGGTTGGTGTTTTCAACCCCTATATGAAAAATATTTGTCAACCAACCATGTGTTAAGAATTACTAGGGAAAAAATGCATGTTTAAAACCACCGACCAGTTATAGTTATATTGACTCATGACTCTCATGACCAGTCACTTCCAAGCTACATGGTTCAAGGGTACCTGTTAGTGAACTTCACATCCCAAACGACCGAGACAACCACCACCATTGGGCCGGGTTTAGACCTACCCATGGCTGGTGGTGACCTCCCCTCACCAAGAAGCTGGTCTTCATGATCTCCAGATCCTGCTTGGTCAAAATGCCTCCAACCTGGGAGGTCTCAATGCCTGCCCTGGCCATATCGTCCTTATCTCGATCCGCCTCTTTTAGGTACTCCTCGAAGTATGCACCAATGGGCGTATCCACAAGGAAGATCCGATAAACGTCATCAAAGCCGCCCTGCACGTCAAAGCTCTCCTGAGGCTGATCTTCATGGACCTTCATGTGCCAGGGCTTTGGACGTCGAGGATTAAGGATCCGTTTTTTCTTGAGGACATTCCACTCTGTACCTCTTTGTTTGGGGAGGATTCTGAACTCAGGATTTCCAGGCGGAACATGGCATACCACAGACAACTAACATAAGAAACACTGCAGCGCTTATAAAGTCTGTAACCTGCCAATGAGATTGAATGCACTGACTGTGAGAATGTGTGGCGTATGGAATTACACTTCTTTCCTCCATTCTTCCAGACTTTCCAGGCAGAAAACCAAGACCATGCATCTACATAGAACCCACCCTTACCACAAATGACGCTGGATGCCAACACTGCAAGATGGTGCGGTGGTGCCTCCCCATGGGATGATGGATATGATATGACCAAGCATGCTGAACTCGGCTGTGTCTTGAATTCCTTGTCATGATGCCAACGAAAAGGATCATTGTGCAACCAGTGATACATGAATACCGCTGGAAACAGGCAAGATTCACAACAGCCAACATTCAAAATCATCAACCAATAAGTCTGTGTTTGCCACTTGCTCAACGGCCCAGAACATGCCCCCGCTGATGTTCGTCGAGTCGCAGACATGATGACCTTCATGCCTTCAAAGACGCCTAAAGGATGGATCTTTTCCTCCAGTTCCTTGGGTGCCTTGTTGTTCAGGGCGCCCTGGATGATCATGCACACGTTGTCGATCATCTTCTCCCGGGCAATGAAGTCCATAAAGGTGGTCAACGGTTCCACGGTCTGTGCCTTCAAGTACCTGCCAGAACTTTTGGCAGACACGTGTCTTTCAGCCCCTAGGCCCTTACTGCTGGATCAAAATCCCGCGTCGTTGGTTATAGTTCTAATTACTGAATCAAGTAGGAACCAGCCGATAACATCTTAAAGGCAACCAATGGCACTATAACACTGCTGAACTGACTGCCCAATCGTTTGCGCGCCCTCAACTTTGACCCATACCCCACCCAAGTGATGCCGATATGTTCAAACAGCACACGTACAAAAATGATTATTCTCTAGATATGGTGGCTTCAGTTCTTGGTTCCTCTTCTAAACAAACACTAATGGATTGATATGTTGTTTCTGGGTTAGTTGGTCCCATCGATCCATGAAAACACCCACATTGGCAAAGAAGAAACGAGGATAGTATAAGCAAGATTTCATGCAACACCATTTGCTTCATCAAGCCATTGCTATACCACAAATGTCTACCACATTATAGGACCCCTCAAAAGTTAACACCCGGCGGCCACACAACTGCCAGCCCTGTGCCTAAACTCATCGGCCAGCTTCTCGTAGCACTTCTTGGAGATGGTGGACACCAACAGTGGCGAAGGCTCATCCTGGACGGCGCGGGCGCCGTGGAAAACCGTGGGGGCTGTGCGTCTGCAGCACGCTATGCTGCCGCATGGGCCGGCCCGTTGCCAGCATCATGGTATCAACAGGGAGAGACAGGTGCTGATTGAGCGATGTCCGTTGGTCATGATCATTCAACCATGAACGAGTTCTGGATATCTCTTCCATCATCATGAAATATGTAGTCATAAACTACTCGTGTTGGGAGCATAGCAGCTCAAGTGTTGCATCTTCCAGCAGCTGGTACTTGTCCAGCTGAAGCTCTCAGCGGGGTGAGCTTTTGTGGAGCTACGCAGCAACTGTCTGAATGGTAAGGAATCACACAGAGTCTCATGATGCTGACAGTCACCCTGCGTCAATCCAGCATAGCAATAGAAAATCACCAAGTCAAAACAAAAAAAATCATCCACACTTTGAAGCCAGCGATGCTACCAGAGGTCACCAACTTGAAGGCTCAGCCCGCTGGCTTTTCCATCTATTCTTGCATATTCTTGCCTTGTACCTCCATTGTGCCCAGCGTTCGCTGACTGTCACTGCCAACGAGAACCATTGAGGCCACACCTCACAGGTCAGCCGCATCCGGATCTAGCCTGGAGGAAGGTGCCATAATCCGTCTCCTCCAAAGCACTTCGCATGTCCTGCGCAGCCGGGCTGCCAGCATCACCGGATATCATCAGTCACAGAACGGGGCCATGTCCACCAGTGATTCCCTTGCAAGCAGTTGTTTAAGCAGTCTGGTTGGGCACTATCCCCAACATCCCCTAGTCTTCACCACTACCATCCGTTATAAACCGTGATGAGTTCACCACCGACCAGGTGGTGCTTCCGATCACCATCGACAGCGAACTTCCACGACTCGTCAACGAGAAATTCTATCGGGGCTACTGCCCAGCTTGCACTCCGGTTGGTGAACCGCCAGTTGCGGCCTAGACAAGGTATACGATTAAATGGAGGTTTCTCAAAGTAGGGGTAGTAGCCCCAGTTTTCATCCTTTTTACTGACCATTCATAGTTCTAAACTAACCAAAACCTGCGGGCTACCAATTTTGAGAAGCACCAAAATGTGTAGAATGAACAGCAAATAATCAGTTTCAGATGGGTATAATTTGTTTCAAACACAGGTATGCGTATCCTCTGGCTACGCTTCTTGTTGCTATGCCCCGTTCAGACAAAAACCATCAGACCAACCACCTCTCATCAACCACAACAAGCACTTCTTTCATCAACAACCCTCCTAGTAGATAGTTTCAACCCAAAAAAAAATTGTCAACCAACCAACCAACCAACCCCTGCTGTTCTCTCCCTTCACCTGCCATGCCCCTGGCCCCTGAACCCCTCGCCCCCCTGGCCGTCCTCCAGCGTATCGCAGGTGCCCAAGCGCCTGTAGTCTTCCACCCCCAGGAAGCCCGAGCGTAGGCCCCGCGCCACAGCTTCTGTGAAGCCGTGGCTCCTCAGCGCGACATGGGTGGAGGGATCCATGGCATGCGAGTCATCTGAGCAACCAGGTATCAACTGGTCATAGATATGTATCAACCAATGGTTGTAAAACGCTGACAACTATCAAGGGAAAATGCTTGTAAAAACTGGTGTTTTTTGTTGATCCAAGCTATCACTGGAAAAATGCTTGTAAAACAATGGAGCAATCAACTTGTGGGTTTTCAATTCTTGGAACGTGGTTGTAAACATCTGTTGAATTATGGTTGGATATGTTTTTGTGATAGCTACCAACTGAGGAGTCAATTATGGTGATCTATGTGACTAACAAATGGGACATGGGTTGCTTGATTATGGGTCTTAGATGAATGGTGACCGATCAATGATGATGAATACTTTCAATCATGGTTGCATATAGTTGCTGAATGATTGTGACACTAAGTGGAAGAATGGTTGATCAATGATAATCAAAATGATAATGAATCTGACCACATGCAAGGCTCCATGATGCCGGTCAATTTTCCTATAAAATGACACAGTGATGTAGGTTATACTGATACTGGGTTATAACCACTAATGATGGTTAATTATGGGGGATAATCATTCACAATAATGATTAATTAAACAACTACTATATGGGGGTACTACTATATGGGGGTTTCTGCAGCCACATGGGACCCCCAAGTTGTGGTTGTTTTTTGTCCTACAAATAACTAGTGAACGATGGTTTAGTGGACCTCTATGACTTAAGAAACCACCATATATCACCACCATGGAGCATCCCGGCTAAAAGATGTTTGTTTCAACGACACTTCTGCGTGCCTGGGTGTGCAAGGCAGGCTTTCCAGCATAGATTTAGGGCTCAGGAAAGGCAGAAACACACACATTCATTCATACAAGATCACAGCGCGAATTGTGAAAAAGGAGGCAAAGAAAGTTGCCTATTATAAATCAATCGAATCCTGATGAAGCTTCGCATATGTACTGGCCAGGCGAGTCATATCTGTCACGCCTTTTCTTTTGCGTGTGTGCGTCCACGAGTATACATGCATACATAAATATACTTGAGAACCCTTCTTTCAGAATCCAACAGGAGTATATAATCCTTCGTAATCGTAGATCTTGGACATTTGAAACCCAATGATTTCAATCCATATAAAGTCATTGCATTGGGAAAACCAATTTTAGGAAACAAACACATCCAAGACCCAGCAAAGGCCTTCTCAAATCATGGTGGTTGAACAATAGTTTGCCAGGGAACACTTCTGAGTCATCCGTCCAAGCACTGGTTTCAGCAAACATGCTCAAACAGGTGGATGCGATACCGACCCAACCCGGCTGTGTACCATCATTCAACTGACCATTTCTGGGAAACACTCGATGACCATGGCTGAGCCAAGAGTCACATTGAACATCGACAGCTCCATGGTGCACAAGTGACAGGACTACCCACCCGAGAGCCAAAACTGGTCTGCGATGTCTGATGACTGGAAAAGCTGTTTGATGGGGAGTCCATGCTGCAAAAAGCCTTCGCTTTTGACAAGACTTCAATGACTGTGAAGGACGGCTTGTTCTTCAGCACAAATAGTCTAAAGTCTAAATCGGAAAGGGAAGGAATCAACAAACACCACATCTAGATACTGATATCACACCCTTTGGACAGTCATATCCCAATACCAACATTCCATACCAGCTACCGTTGTGGAAATTGGGAACGGTCCAAATTGCACAGTTCCCTCCTCTGTGGCTTGACCACCATAAGAACTATCAGGACTGCAACCGATGTTGAGATGACCCATGATATCTGTGAAGACTGGTGACGACCCATGTGCTGTCGATGCTTGCAAATTCTATTCCCTTTAAGTACTCCTGGGGCTTATCCATACAATGTTTGACCCTGAAATTGGTGGGTTTCCCTCTTGGCAAGGACCCTGGATGGTTTGGAGATAATTTGTGGACAACCCCATATCAATCACCGGTTCTTTGGTGGCGAAATCCACGATGCAAGTCCCCAAAGTACAAATGACCTCAAACATCTCACTGGGGCAGTTGCCAAGCCACCCCTGTTTGATCATTCTTAATGAGTGTTCTACTACCTTAGGATTGTTATTGGCACTGACCCCCATGTTTTGGAAAGTACTCCCTTGCGCAGCAAAATCGCCCGACAAAACAGTGTAAGAAACACCTCCATGATCACACATTACAAACTACATACATGTGCGAACCTCTCCGGTGACATCATAGCTTGAGTACCGGAAAGCAATTTTTACAGTTATTTGGTGGTTTCCTAAGCTAGGGCTGCCCACAAAATGATTGCTTTATTACCTATAAATGATTAATAATTGGATGATTTGAAGGGGTCCAAGATTCTGAGAAACCACCGATTCATGTCACCTGCAAATATACCCATGGCCCATGTTGACTCGCCAGCCATCACCATTTCGCATCTCCGTTTCTTGCCTCGAGGGAGCAGGCTTGTGGCTTCGCCAGTTGCCAGATCCTTGGACTCGTGACCGAGCTGTTGAAATGTTCATCTTTGTTTGTCCTCTGGTAAACTAACATAGACTAACATAGCAATGGAAAATCACCATATTTTAGAGAGAAATCCTGGGTGGATTCTCCAGTGCTCTGTTAGTTTACCAAAGGGCATCTTGAATGTTCATTTATGTGGGCGGTTTTTCAAAAGGGAACCCCCAAAATGTCTGTTTCAATACTATAAATGGATACTACAGGATGAAAAATGATGAAAAACCGAGGTACCCCTATTTTGAGAAATACATCTGTTTATGCTGGTAGGTTCTACCCCTTTATTGGCTGGTATTGACCCCATCACCATGTCTTTGCGGGTTGCTTTACAAGAAGCAAAAATGCCAGGAACGTGTCAAATCTATGATTGCAAATCGCCGCCGTGTTCGTGGGAAGTTTTCTGCTTGCATCTCAGCAATGTCCTTTCCGCAACCTGGTCATTTGGGGATGTTCACCAGGGACGGAGTATTGACCCCCGGCCACATGTGCATGGCTCATTTTCTGTACATAGGAATGTATATGCCCAAAGCACACCAGCAACAGCCACTATGCATATCAAGATTACCAGTGGCTACTTGTGTCAATGCATCTTTGCTTTCGATGCGTCTAGATCCAGTTGATCAGTGTTTAATGTCATCTGTATAAAGTGTCTAATCACATGTATACATCAAGTGTCTAAATGCAGTGTAAGTGCAACAAGAGCTGATTTGTGCATTTTCCCAATCAATTCATGGCCTTTTGTGGAGGACATGCAACAGCTTCCATCTCAGAGTTGAATTTGCAAAAGGTAGTGCATGATTTAGTAGTCAAAGTGAGTAATATTCATCGATCTGCATGTACAACTACAAACTAAGTGCATACATCCAAAAGCATGTGTTTCACATGATGTATGTACATCTAATATATAGCATCAAAAGAAAATGAAGAAACAAATGACCTTGCAAATGTGCCTTATCATCATCACGACTCAAAACAAATAGTATCAAACACTTATATTATACAACGGTTTCGACATAAGTTGTTGATAACACAAATAGTATCAAACACTTATACTTATTCCAACATAATACAACGGATTTGACTACCAACAAATCACCTTGCAGAACTCATCATTGTGACGTGGGAATCGCAGACTGAGGCAGCTGCTCCTAGGTTCGCCAGCGATCCTAAGCCAGAGGCAGGTGCTGGTGAACAAGTTACAAGCTGAATGATGGGAACACCTGTGGTCACTAGGGCTTGGGAATGGCTGATTCGTGGTTAGTTGCTATGGTTGATTCAAAGTTGAATCATGCTCGACTAATACAACATCAATCATCACTAATTTGATAGTTGATTCATGATTGATTCATATAATATAAATGGTTGATGAATTGCTACTGGTTACTAACGGTGAATGTGGCTACAATATAAAATGATTGGTAATTAAACAAGATTCATTATTGATAAAACAAATACATAATTACTGATTATTGATTATAAACCCTCATCATTATCACATAATATCATATTTAATCAATAACTCATGATTGATGATAAACCTAGTATCAATTACAATGATATTCATGAAGGTCAGCTCGCCATGGGTCCATGGCCTAGCCATGGGCAGCCATCCACCACCGCGGGGTCTGCAGTTCACCGCAGAGGGCGTGCAAGCCTGGCTGACCTCTTGACATGGGTGTTTGGGTTCCCAAAATGCTGATATCCTCAAACGGGAACCATTTTGTGTTGCATCCAATAGGGAAACCAAAATTGCTAGTATCCTACTGGTGTTATGGTTTTCCCAACAAACCGTAGTTGCATCCAATAGGGAAACTATGAGCAACAACATCAATCCAATACGGAAACCAGTTGGGAACCCCCTCTTCAGCTTGTTTAAGTGGCCACAAGGCCTGTAGGATTCATCGAGCACCAAATCCTGTAAAGTGGAAGCTCAGCACATGGCGTAAAGTCCCTATGATTGTTGGGAATCATTAGGAAAACACCATTTGTAGCAACAAGTAGAAAACACCATTTGGTGGTTTCTTAGATTTGGGTAACCCAAAATGGTTGGTTCACTACTACAACAATGGTCAATGGTAGATGATTTGGGGGCCCCCTATCTTGAGAAACCCCCCATGTGGGTGTTTCTCAAAATAGGGGTACCCCCAAATCATCCACTAGTAGTCATTTATTATAAATAAACCAACCATTTTTGGGTACCCCCATTTTGAGAAACCGCCAATATATGATACTGCAAACAAAACATAGCAGGTCCCCCACAACAGCAGATTTCTTCGCCCAGAGTCGATGGGCCGGGAAGTTGTCTCTCCTGAGCGCAGGATGGACCCAACCTTGCCACCATCCCGGAGTTTCAACCAGAAATCTCTATGGCTTTGGGTCAAAACCCTTAGTCCCCCTGGTTCCCCCATCATTGACCAGGCTGTTTTTTCTCTGAAATTGTTGGTTCATATCTCCCGTTATTGGTTGGTTATTATTGACCCATAGCCATATGGTTCTATGTATAAGTCCTCGTGGCCACATGAAGGATTTGAGCTAACATTGCAGGGCGATGAAAGCAAAGGATAGTGATCCAATATGTAGCATGATGTTGCAGACAGGTTTTCACAAGCAACTCTTACATGCAATGAACAAAGTCCTTCTTCCGTAGATTAATTCCAGAACTTGCTAGGATCTGCAAAGTATCCATCTATGGATCCAGCTTAACGATATTCCCTTCCACCCAAGCTAGATCTTGGTGGGGGGAGCAGGGGGGTTGTGTTGGGAGTAAAGGCTTGAGTGCCTGAAGAATCTATCTACATTATGTGTTTACTGTATCACTTTTAAAACAGCCAGTACTTTTGCATGGGGTCTCCACAGCCCCAAGAAGCCATTGAAGATTATGAACCATCAACAATGCTGAGTTTGCTGGTGGTTCCCTCAAATGCAGGCTGTTGACTTGCATCTTCGATTAGATAAGGATCAAACAGTATGAATCTACAACTCAATTGTATAGAACATGTGCATGGGTTGCAACGGCCCTAGCGTTCATCCCAGGCGCAACAATCAAACGTGATGGGCTTTCCACAGTCACCTCTGACGGCAAATAAACACATGGCAAGTATTGGATAACTAGTTGCTGAGGGTGGCCAGGTTTTCCTTGCCACAAGCAATCTGCTAAATCGGCCCTCTCCTTGCAACTGGTCACATGAAAATAGTTACACATCCCCTTTGATCTGTGGTTGAAACCCTCGACTTTACTTTTACGATCCCATCGCTCTCTTTGCATGCACGGGTCTAGTGGTGTCCAGGTGCATAATATAGAATTTAGATCCTTGCTAGAAAGATACATCTCTATATTATATAATGGTGCTTGTCCATACAAAACAATCGTTATCCTTATATTTTTCTATGTCTAACATGTGCGAACATTAGGCGACCATTGTATTCTCACTAGTCATCTCTTGTGTTTTTGCAATGCGGCGAGAAGATGCAACCAATCAACCCTGTCAGCCGTCACGCCGAGCTTCGTTCCGGGACTCGCCGGGCGAAGCTGGTGCGGTTACCCGCGGCCTGCCACTGGGAGATTAGCATCGGATGGTTTGGTCATCTGGGTGTTTCTCAAGTCATAGAGGTACCCCCAATGATGATATCAACAGCTCGATGCTGGCAGTTCACCATCAGTTTTCCTCGTGCTTTCTTGAGATGGGGGTATCCCCAAATCATCCAATATTCCAATGCTAATCATTTATAGAAACCATTTTTGAGTTCCCGATGTTTAAGAAACCCACATTTGAGCCATAGTCTGAAAGCTTCTCGGGGGAAGGCAACGGGAATGGCTGTTGTAACTCCTAATGACCCATCGGATGACATTGCCTCCCCTGATAATGGTGAAGATAAAACCTCAGCCGTATTACTACCCACTATTAGTCACAAATCAACCACCAATAACAATTTATCAGCCATCAAAATTAGGTTTTACCACTTTCGACCATCATGGACCATTGTCAACTGCAACTATAGCAGAATGGAACATGCTGTAAATATCATGTTACCACCATGTCACAACTAACTGGTTGGTGGTTTCAACCTGTTCAAACATATTGGCCAACTAATCAACCATCCCGAATATTGCAACAACAAATGTCCGAATTCATCAGCCAGCTAGATTCACATGAACCCCCATGGGTAATCATCAACCACTACAAATATTTAAAACTACACATATGTAAAACAATCGAGCAGGCAACCATACCAACTAGTTTATACAACTATCATTTTTGGATATTATCGCCTGGTATAATAATGATTATGAGCCCCTGCAAAATCATAATCTCCCAAAAAAAATCACCTCTTAATAATCACCAACCATATCACCCATTAAAATCCCCGATAGAATCCATTATTGTTGGAATTGTCACTTACATATCATTATTCCCCATTAAAAAAACATGTTAAACTACAATAGTAATCAGTGATGTTTAACAGGGGATAATGAAGCACCAGTGCCGGATATTAAAAAACACAATTATAGAACCACCAGCGGCTCATCATCATCTCTTCTGATTGAGGCCAACTGTTGGCACCGCACTCGCCTCGCGACCGCCTTGTGGATCTGCGAGGTATCACTGGGCGCCGTTGCCCTGTTGCCTGAGAGGGACCGCCAGCAGCCGGGGACATGGCAGGACATGGCAGTTCCGTTTGGTGGCCCTTTAGGCATGTGGTCAACCATAGGGAATACTGCTTCACATTGGCTGTATGAAAATGATCACCTGATGGCTGGATGATGGTTAGATAGTCGGCACTCCGGGATAAAAACCGAGCAGCAATATTGGCGAACAAAACAATATGCCCATCATAGGTGTATCCATAGCCATTGGGGTAGGCCCGATACCACCCCAAGAGGTATATCTAGCGAACTCAACAATGTTAGGCATACACCCTCTGAGTACACCCGTGCACCGCAAATCTGTGCAAAAAACAACGTTTTCACCAATGATGTGTCAGCATAGTCTTGGCCATTGAGGAAACGCATGTGACATGGCATGAGAAAAATCATTCCCTGAAAAACCTGGCAATGCTGAAAACATGAAATTTCACAAAGTGCCATTTTCATCACATTGTGTGTTGCACATCATCACAACTGCTATCACGCGAACGGCGGAGGTTGCCATTCAGTTGAACGATAACATCGGACACAGAGCCCGTGTACTGATACTCTTCACCAGAACATTGACGTTCATGCGGCGTTCGGCTAACCACTGAAATGCACTGATGCTCAAAGGAAACTCGCACGCGGGGAGAAAGGCCTCCGGTGCGGCCAGAGTGCTTGAGCCGGGACCCCCTGGGAGTATGCCTAGGGACCCCCAATGGAGTATGGCTAGGGACCCCAGGATAGGACCAAAGACAAAAATATCTTTATTGGTCTCCTCCCTCCCCCTTCTCCCCTGAACCTTGTATCGCAAGATTCATTCATCAATTGCAGTAGAAACACAAAAGAAACACAATAAAGGAAAAAATGCATGAACTAAAATAAAGATAGAAGACAAAAGGTGTTTGGAGCATTCCTTACTAAGTACTGGTATCTGACTAATCCAAATGCACCATGGGTACATACCAGTATCCTTACACCATTACCGGCATTGCCGGACACCCAACTGTGGCGCTCCAACTTTCACGACCTTGGGACCCCGAACTCTGCTGCCGACGACCATCTTCGGGTCGCCTGGAGGATTTGATCTCATCGGTGGTTCATGATGAACGATGGCCTGGTCAGTGGTTTGAACTGAAGTGAAAACCTAGTTCATCAAACAACCATGCCAAAAGTTAGGGAAAACAACATGTTTAAAACCACCTCAGGCAGTGGTGGCTGATAGTGGTCGATTCTGGTTGAGTGACTGATGATGGTGGCTGATACTTAGGCATCAATAAACAACAGGAACACAGGCCATGTACAAACAAGAATATACGGTATTCATCTGGGTCCGCTGATGTGGTAAACGAATCCAGAGCCGTCGCAGCATTTACAATCATCTGCAGCGGCTGTGGTCTCTGCCACATCACGAAGGATTCCTGGTACTAGTTAATACCAAGCCTGGATCAATAAACCCCTGGTTGATTAATAGGAGGTATACCCAACAGCCCTGGTTTCCCATTAATATGGCACTCCCAAAATAAACAAACCTATGGATTATCATTCTGGGCTTAACATTGACATTTTCAGCATCCAGTTATCATCATCATGAACGAGTTCGAACCAACAACACTGTCCATCAACTTGCCATAATCATCAAATACTAAGAACCAACATCAACAGCCATCATGATTCAGTCTTGACCATTTCTGATCTCGCTACTTTTTTTAATTCTTATCTTAAACACCATCATTAGCCTCGCTAATGCTTGATTAACCACCGTTGATCATTATGCATCATTAAGTGCTTTGGCAGCAAGGGCACATACCCCTTTCGAGCTCTGGAAATGGAAAAAAACACCATCATTCCGAACCATCATTAAATATCCATGTATCATCATTATGAATTATGAACCACTCAACCAGCATCATTATGAAACGCCATGTCCATTCAAGCATCAACCACCATCCAAGATATAACCATCATGGATGATGACAATTTACCACCAGTAATATCCATGAATCATGATCATTATGCACAACCATTTCCGTCATTATGAACCACCATTTCCATCATCGTGAGCTACCATTGATGATGATCATCACCCATCAGCAAACATCATTCAGCCCTTCCTAGCCACCATGGCTAGCCCGCGCTAGAACGGCTCTGAGCTGCCGCGCGACGCGGCAGGACTGAAGACCTGTGGTGGGCCTGTGGTCAGCTGGGGCCCAGTGGGAAGTTGAGGTGAAGTTGGTGGTTAATGATGGTCAACAAGCTGCTTGCTCTTGGTGAAGTACTGATTTAACCATTCTTACCATCATTAATGGTTAATAAGCTGGTTGATATGGTTAATTTGATATGGTTAATAAGCTGGTTAATCAACTATTATTAATAAGTCAACCAGCTTATTAACCATCATTAATGGTTAACCAAAATAACCAAACATGGCTAATAAGCTGGCTGATAAGCTGGTTAATGATGGTTAATAAGCTGGTGGATAGTTTCATGACCCAAATGGTTGTTCCTCCAGCCATAGGACGACCGAAAGTGGTGCCAGTGCATTCCTAAAAATGATTACTCTTGGATGATCTGGGGATACCTCATTTTGACAAACCACCATACTGCGGTTAATAATGGCTAACTTTTAATTAATGATGCTTGATAACTTGATAAGCTAATTAATACTGGTCATCTGACATGTCATAATGAATGCCATTGGCAATTACGAACCACACCATCGTGTCATTCGATAGGCGTATTACTTGTAGGATAGTCAGCAGTGCCAACCATGTGTCTCAAAAGGTCAGTTTTTCCAAGGCCGCTTGGAAAGAACCAAAAACTACACCAGGTGGATTTGTAGTCCGCTCTTACACTTGGAACAATCAAACAGCTGGCGTTTTTCGTGAATTCCCAGAGACCGGTGTGTTGACAGGGAAATTATGGTTTCTCAAGCCATAGGAAACCCACCAAGTTATGGTTGGTTTATTCCTAAAAATGGTCAATAAAACCGGGTGATAACTGGGGGTACCCCTATGACTCGAGAAACACACAAATAAATAACTCTATCGCCAAGCTGGATGACCCACCAGGAGCAGCATCCTCCCCAATGGTCAGTTCCATCTGCTGGTCGATGTGAACCCTCAGCCATACTCAGCCTTGATCGGCTACAACAAGCAGCAACTGCTCGTGGTTAGTCATATCCCCTGTCCTAGATGTGAGATGTACATTTATTCCTGCCGTCACTTGAACCGCTTTGATTTGCACACATCCTAACATATCCAGCATTGCTGCTTGGCAAGGTCTTACTCCCATGCAATGTACATGTACACGAATGTGTGTGTGTGCTCTATCTGAATGCACATATTCCTATACACCTCTTTACACCTATGATTGTTCCCCGAACTGGTGGTAACAACCAATTTAGCAGTCATCATTGTTGATGGATGTCAGTTGTCTTTTGCAGTTCCAGATCTAGGGATATACATCCATATATGCCTAACAGGCTTTTTGACAATCAGTACGTTTCATCATTGTGAAATAGAATCGACCATGGTGAACCGTTGGGGACGATTATCAAGCATTTCCAATCATTGTGAATCAGTACTGTTCCGAAACACTTTGAAACTATCAGCCATTATCAGTCACTTTCGATCATCAACCAGAAGTGAGTATCGCAAAACATGGTTATCCATTCTTCATCATCTTGAAGCGCTATTAACCATCATGAATCGTCATGAGCCATTACGAATCCTCGAAGCAGCTGAATCATCATGAATAACCAACAAATCATTAGTTATTGACAGTTATTGACCACAATTAGACCCATGAATCATCATGAAGCCCATGGTTCACCAACAAAAAAACATGCGGTTCACCAGCTGAACTGCGCTCAGCACCAGCACCTGCAGGCTGCTGATTCATCTGCGCTGCGTTCAGCTGCATCCTTCGGTGCAGAATCATTTTGTGAGTATGTAAAAAGGTCCGTAAATATGTTGCTGTACTTCTCCTTGTATCCAGTACGCATATACACTATAAATAAATATAAAAATATAAATAAATAAAAAAAACATATAAATAAATAAATAAATAAATGAATACAAAATGCAGAATACTCTTGATCTTTATTGATTTAACATAACTTAAATATGACAAGATACGGACAATATCCGTGCCGGCACATGCCTGACAATGAAGATGTTCCAACCAAAAGACACGGAGGTGCCAATCGTAGGGTGCCCCCGTCCTCAGCTGCGCTGGTGTGAGTCCACCACCTGGCCATGTCACCAACAAAGGGGGGTCGTAACCACCAACCAGTGGTTAACTTAGGTAAGTTCACTGGTAAGTAATAGGGGGAAGGGATTAACCAACAAAGATGGGGAATATATTAAGCAATGGTGCAGTCTACTATCTTTGGAGATTATTGATACAGGCATATGATCATCTCAGTTGGTACCCATCACGAAGCATCTGCATTGACACGTTTCTTCAAATGATCTTGGGAGGGGCTCAGACTGAAAGAGCTTATTCCAGAGGTTGATGATGCGCAAACGCCACGACCGGTTGATGATGTGGACTCACTAACAACCAAGCAAAAACCATCATCTGATGATTGTGTGCTCTGCGCGCTCGTCTGGGTGTTTTCCAACACGCAAATACCGTAAACAGCATGGCTGTGGGTCAAAACCCTGTGCCCCTGTTTGCCCCATCACCAACCATTGATTTCCCTATTATTGTTGGTAGTTGTTATCCCTCATTATTGGTTGGTTAAAGCCTTGACCCATAGCCGTATCCGTCGAGGTAGTTGCTGTTGGAAGTAAACACCATCAACTTCGAGGTTCATTTCCCCCTGGTGGTGCGTTGACTTGTGGTTAGCCAGTTGGAGATACCCTCTAGTAAACTAACCTGGTTGCGCGGAACATCCACCGTAAAAATAGCTGCTTTTCCTATTTGAAATAGCGATACCTAGACAACCTAGAACCTATAAATTTGTAGGTCGCGGGAAAAAAACCTGGTTTTTCCCTATATAACATGAAAAAACCTGGTTTTCACAAAAACCTGGTTTTTATATTCTGGTTTTTTAGGTATTTTACTTATTGCATCTTAATGATTTTTTGTTGGCCTTTGTTGATGGATTGGTTGGTCTATATACGTCGGTTTGGGTGTTTATGTACTTGTTAATGCCCCTTATGATTATTTGGTTTTTATATGTTGAATTGTTTGTTCATCTGTTGGATGGTGTCCCTTGTTGGTTATTTATTGCTCTCTTGTTTGCAAAAGTTGGATGAGGTTTTCGTTTATCTGCGTCGTGGCAAACATTTAACAAACCCTGATGATTGGCAACATTGAGTTCCCAAAGGCCTGGAAGCTGGAGCTTTGTTCTTGCAACAATTCCAGGATTTTCTGCCCATGGATTGGTACCTTAATGGCACTTAAGCGAATTTTTGGAAAATTGCTGGGGATAAAAACCTGGTTTTTAAAAAAACCCGTATTTAACCCGTAAAAACCCGTATTTATAGCGTAAAAACCCGTATTTAACCCGTAACTCAGGGAGACTTGGAAAAACCAGGTTTTTAAGAACCCGTATTTAACCCGTAAAAAACCCGTATTTAACCCGTAAAAACCCGTAAATAATATATGGGTTTTTTAGTGCTTTTGGCTCCACGACAGAAGGTGCCACGTAGCGAGTTTTTCAACTCGATTTGGCCGCGGTTCAGGGTAAAAGTGCGCTGTACAGGTTTCAACCAGCTATAGCATTGCAATGTTGGACCTTGCTTGCTGTGAAATGGATTCATCATGTGTAACATACATTGGTTTGCAGCTGGTTGGATACGATAGTAAAAAGATTTGCCAAAACCACCATGATGCATTGAATGGATCAACACGGTCACTTTTAGGAGGCTTTGAAAAAAAATGAAATATTTTTGAACTAGAATGCGCGCTTGGGCGAGGAAAACATTCGCTGTAATGGCCTTCATAACCATTGATGGTCAAATTAAAGTAAAACTATTTTTTACCAATTTTCTGAAAAACCTATATTTTGAAAAAACCCGGTTTTTTTGAGAAAAACCTTGTTTTTTTTAAGAACCTACAAATTTGTAGGTTTCCGGTTGTTTAGGTATGTCTATAAAAATCTACCAGTCATACCTGCTTTACCTCTAAACAATTCATGACTCTTTGCTTAAAAGAAAGGGGTCATTATTTTTAAGAAGGTGCTTTACCATAGAAACAGCTGCTTTGACCACCGTGAAATGGTGACATACCCCGGGTAGAACCTGGTGCCCACTTCTGCTCCACCTCCTGCCCCTTCCACCTGGCGAAGAAGCCGCGCCGTCGCTGGGGCGCAGGTTTTCGGGCTTCACCTCGGCTGACCACGTGAACCACCTGGGGAACCACCTGGGGTTACTTAAATTTTAGAAACATGGCAGACTTTTGGTTGATTAATGGTGAATTACTGTATATAAGTACTTCTGGCAAAAAAACCAGTTTCATTGATTTACTCAAAATGTCCATTGATTCATGGATATTGACAATGGTATGTCGTGGTTCTGTATTCTGGTTCATTTTATTACACTGTATCTGGTTGATGAATGGTGAATTAAGTATGGTTGATTGCGAATCGCACAAGGATTAGCAATACTGACTTGCAGCACGAGGTACATTATTACTGGTCCCTGAAGTATAGTTGGTTCCTCATGGTGTTTGCTTAGGTCCAAAACTGATTGATCCATTTTGATACAGTGCAGGCTGATTTTTACCCACTAGCGACACTATTTGACAGGAAAATAATGTCCAAAACTGTTTCCATGTCGAAAAGTGACACGAGAAGGACCTGCTTGGTGATCATATCCAACCAATTCTAAGCATCAAATGGCAGTGGGTCAAAACCCTGTGCCCCTGGTTGCCCTGTCAGTCATCTTTGTTTTCCCTATGAAATTGTTGGTGAACTTATCCCCCATGAAATTGCTTCTTAAAGCCTTGACTAGCCAAATATTATCAATATAATGCTCTTTCTTCTGGTTGGTGGTTTGAACCCCTATGAAAAATATGCTTGCCAACCATTCGTGTGATAATGATTACTAGGGAAAATAAAGAATGTCAATCAAACCACCAACCAATCTTTCTGGATTGACTACAGTTCCCTGGCCGTCCCCGACCCCGACAGGTCGCCAGTGATTTTCAGATACCCCAATACAAAAGAACATCATCCAGGGCTGGTGGCACGTAGCCCTTGGAACCTGACCAGAATGGTCCAGCTGTTGTCACCAAAACGTCAAAGCCTTTTTTGTAAAACTTTAAAATAATGGTTTCTCAAGCCATAGGGGGGCCCAAAAAATGGTGGGTCTATCGCTGGTTCATCAACAGGATGAGAACTGCGGGTACCCCTATGACTAACCCTCACATGTAAATGGAACCCCTGCGAAACTCTCCAGCGACCCCTGGAATTGACCAGCGAACCCTCCCAGCTTCAACCCAGTGATGCGGCCCTTCTCTGGGGCCTGGACCAGCTTCAAGGTCCCATTCACCTGGCCCACCATTGTCCAACCGGACCAATCATCGGACACAACATAGGGGTGTCTGAAGCCATAGGGAACCCCCACATTTGTGGTTTATAGTGGCTAATAATGGGTCAATCATAGAGGAGAATAAAGAACAATAATGGTTAAACAACTATATACTATAATTGGTTTATTGTTATAAAGTTACAAATGGTGAATACCGGAGGATGATCACTGGGGGGTACCCCTAGAGAAACACCCACCTAGTCAAGACAACCAGTCGCCAGTCGGTGTTAGGCTCGCGGAATACCAAGTGATCCTTTCACTGGCGCGAGAGCAGCCCCGCAAGGCCTTGACTTCCAAAGCGCCTTTCTGAGCGTCCCAACCTGGTAGCCACAGCTGGCTGCTTACCCTATCAACAGTGACCAGTTGGGGATCATTGCGGGGACGACCATTTCTGGATCACCGGGATCATTTTTGGATCACCCCAACTGACTCATGACTCTGCGAATGATCTGTAGCAATGGTCAATTATGACAAGTTCAAATGCAACCACATTCAAGCACTATTAACCATCACCAAGCATTACTGGCAGGCGAAAATAAAGCATATTATCTAGTTGGATATAGATAGGGGATTGATCGAAACTCATGGGATTGGCAGTAATAGTCATAGCATGCCATAGCAGCATCACTCGCTGCTTAGGGTTACGACTGGGCATTGAAAATCAGTCACCAGCCATTGCGTACGCTGACTGTACCAACACGACCAACTCACAGGTCCTGAAGCCTACATTGACGCAGCTCCTCGGCTGGCATCCGAACGTTGGGGATTCTCCCGCATTTTCTCTGTGGACACATTTCTCACACCCGGTGCTATGCACCATGTTGACTCTCTGATTGGTCCCAGTACTCTATCGAGTGATGCCTTCTCTTACGTACATTTGGTAGACTTGCCCTAGAATTCCCTCAGGTTCACCAGCCATGATCCTTCGGAAGGGAATCAGGCCAAAATTGGCCATAGATAAAATGACATGTCATGGCATGTCCACACACGACGCACCTAAGCTGACTGTTTCTCTGCTATCTTTGATGGTTGGGGGTGCACCATTTCCAGGAAGTGGAAGTTCTGTAAGTCCTCTTGACGGCTGAATGGTGGATACCCATCATTTCATGGATCTCAAATCCCAAATAAAGCTTTTGATCCTTCGCACGACGAAGTACAGCTTGTCGCCTTCAACGGTCCCTTCTGCACCATTCCACGATGAAGTGTTCAGGCCTGTTCTGGCTTGGCCCACAATCATCGGATGGAATTCCTCCCACCCACCAAGAGCATACCGCCGCCACAAATGAAGAGCTATGAATGGGCTTGTGAACAATAGACGTGAAGAGAGCATGGGTTTGGTTCACTGCATACCTTCAGGTCCCTTCAAATCACATGAAGGAAACACCATGAATGAAGCACCACGCACATCTCACAGACCAGCCTTGCAGCCTCACGCGAGCACCTGGTTGAAAGCCTGATGCATCGAACATCGCAAAGCTGCTCATCGACCGAAGGTGCAAGACTTGGGTTCAGTATAATGTTGGTTTCTGATTAGTATCTACCTGTTGGTTTCATGCCTATTTTCATTACTTTAGGGGGGGTTACACTAATCAGAAACCAACATTATACCATCCACAAACGGGAAGTACTGCCAAAACGGATAGTTTTTGATGTTTTTTGTCCAGCTTTGCATCGAAAATCATCAAAGCTTGGGATGTTTATTCCCAACCCAGAGGCTACCCCAGTGATGCCTGTGCTGCCCAAACCGCTGCTACCTCGGGTGGGCTACCAGAGCCCCCCATGGACATCCTGTGAGAGGGTACCGACTCTGACATCAGCTAACCCATCCTTGGGTTGTTGACTTGTTGAACAGGGACAACACATGAGGACATAGCAGCACCAGTAGAATTGGGAAAGCAACATGGCAGGGAAGGGGTTGGCTCTTCAGATTCGTCCTACCTCACATGTAATCATCGTCGCCCATCTCCAACAGGTTCAAGTGCCATGGACGACAGTGGTGCACAACGATGGTTCACACATTTGCAGAGAAAACTGAGTTTGGTGCTCGATCCACCCCACCATTGCCTGCCATCGGCAAGGGTTTTGAGAGAAAACTATGGCTACAAAAACTGCTGAAGCGATTCAATCTTGCAATCTCTGTCATGAACCATGATTCTATAACATCAACCATCAAAACAAATCATCAACCATGAAGATTCATGAACCATACTAAGCTCAAGGCAACTCAAGTACATGAGGACGCAAATCTGCCAACATCGGCTGCACCTGGTAGGACCCTCATAGATGCCATCATCAGAAGCCATGGTGGAAGACTTGCCTCGCACGGCTCTCAGCTGCTGGTGACCTGGGGCCTTTCCAGGACTTGTGGAAGCTGAGCCGATTTTCAAATAACATGGTTTAACCCCCGCTAAGTAAGGAATTGAATGGACGATTTTTGCTGGAAAAAGGATCTTAGTGACCGAGAAGCATGGTAATTATCCCGAATCCTTCATGCGGGTAGGTCATCCGAATCCTTCATGTCGGTTGTCCTTCACTAAATTCAGGGAATATATATATATATATATTTGGTACATATGCCTACCGACCTCACGCATTGCACACTGCAGGCACCCAAAACTGCATAACGAACAAGTCATGTCTCACATCATATCAATGATCAGTTGGGGATCTGGCAGTGTAGCCCTGGTCGCCCTATCACTAACCATTGTTTTCCCTTTGGTTGGTGAACTTATCCCCCATGAAATTGGTCGGTTAAAGCCTTGACCCAGCTCGCCATATAAGCATTGTTGGTGATTGTCCCTTAATATAAACCATTTCTAACAATTATATACTAAGCATATTTAACCAACTGGTTGGTTAAAACCCTGCTCCAACTCGCTGTTGGGATCCTCCCAACCCATGGCAGCCAAGCCTAGGACATCCGCTACTGCCCCGGCTCTCCTATGGCAGGAGATGGGGCCCACTGGCGGAAACGGTGGGACTACGTCCAGTTCGAAGTGTCACCCTGCTGTCACGTGGGGAATGGCTATGGGTCAAGGCTTTAACCAACCAATTTCATGGGGATAAGTTCACCAACAATTTCGTAGGGAAAACAATGATTAATGATGGGTGAACCAGGGGTACAGGGTTTTGACCCATAGCCAAATGGGTTTGAGACGCGACTGCATTCTGATGCGCTTTGTTCCCCACCTGTCAGGTGAGGGTTGTTAGATTTTATCAGAGCTGACTTCTCCTCTCCTTGTCCTTCTTCTCCTCGTTCCTCGCCGGACCTCAACCACGACCAAGCGCCGCTAGTGGTGGCTGCCGGACCTCAACCACGATCATGTATGCCTACTGGTGGCTGCCGGACCTCAACCACGACCATCTGCGGCCAGTGGTGGCTGCCGGACCTCAAAGATGTGAGAATAGATCACAGAAAGATTGTCAAAAGATATGTCAGAAAGAATGTCACAAAAAGAATGTCACAAGAGATGTCAGGATAGAATGCCAGAAAGAATGTCAGAAGAGATGTCAGACAGAATGTCAGAGAGAATGTCAGAAGATATGTCAGAATATTTGTCAAAAAGAATGTCAAAAGATATGCCAGAAAGAATGTCAGAGAGAATGTCAGAAGATATGTCAGAAAGAATGTCAGAAGACATGCCAGAAAGAATGTCAAAAGATATGCCAGAAAGAATGTCAGAAATGTCGGAGAGAAATGTCAGAAGATATGTCAGAAAGAATGTCAGAAGGGATGTCAGAAAGAATGTCGGAGAGAAATGTCAGAAGATATGTCAGAAAGAATGTCAGAAGGGATGTCAGAAAGAATGTCAGAGAGAATGTCAGAAGATATGTCAGAAAGAATGTCAGAGAGAATGTCAGAAAGA
>VSDK01018949.1:222988-288425 GCA_009767595.1 Symbiodinium kawagutii
TTTGTGACTTGTGGGACAATGTCTTGCCTTGCAAGTCGCTGGCAGACCACCAAGGGGGATAGAGCACTTGGTGGAAAGTATAGGACTGAATGCGATGAAGAACGTTTCTCCGACAGACTGGAGGGCAACATTGTTTTCCGGATGGCCGGGCAATCAGCCTGATTGAAGGGTCTTCACTGCACGCACTGCGCGTTTCTGCCGACTGACATGTTGATATGCTGTTTGACAGACTGACATGCACAATGACCTGCCAGGTGAAGCAAATGCTTTGGCTCAGGTGGTTCACTGCCATGTTTGGGCATGTTTAAGCAAACGTGTTGAGAGCTCTGGAGTGTACTTCACACTGCCAACTGACATGTTGATATGCTGTGTGACAGACTGACATGCATAATGACGTGCCAGGTGAAACTAATGATCGGCACAGCTAGTTGCATGTCTGCCGACTGACATGTTGATATGCAGACAAAAGTGCAGTCAACAAGCTGATGTGAAATGTCATGGTGGGGATCACTCGAAGTAAAGTAAGTTTTTTCTGCCAGGGCCATAATCAATCAGTTCTACCTATGGACTTCGCTTTTGCAGGCACCGGACATTCACCGTGTTTGACAGCTCTTAGCCTGCTGGTCAAAAAGCCTGCAGGCTATCATCTCATATATCAAATGATGGTTACGTGATGATTCGTTGATCGTTGTTGATTGATGATTATTGATAGTAGTAGTTTATGTGTTTATGGATCTTTACTTAGTAGTAAGTCCTTGAATAGTTGGCCCACGACATCCTCTTTCACCAAAGCCAGGGAGATGCGGCTCAAGCTGTCTAAACAAGTTCTTGGAAGTCTCGAACCAGCCATGATCAATGCTGGGTGTGATTAGCATCGCTGCATTTCCATTCGAATACTCGGTGGCTGTCAAGCCGCTGTTGATTTGCATCGCCGTTGGATGGTCATCCAACTCAAAAATATAGCAAAAACCAACAACCTATCCCAGTGTGGGAAAAACCAGCTGGAACAGGGTGGTTTTGGCAAGGACGGCAGTTGCTGCGAGGATCAATACTCCCAGGTCAGCGAGAACCGTCCTGTCAGCAGTCTTGGCTGAAGGAAGAAGGGTTCCGCCCGCAACCTGCCATTACCGCACGGCATCATGCTGTCGATTGAATTTCGTCACAGGACACTTATCAACTCTATAGCAACTGTTGTAGGGTTTTCCCAGCATCATGACATTTCGGCCCCGCACCGTGTTTTTCAAATCTTAGAAGCATCACAGCAATTCTCGGCACTTTCCAACAAGATCGAACTGGACCTCCATCACTTTGACTCGATCACTGTATCGTATTGGCTCACTTGTACCTGCTGAATCTGGAAAGTCCAATCACAGTCACAGGCCCACGCAAAAGGCTGAATCTTCAAGCGGAACCATTCGGACTTTCCAAGGCACAGTCCCCTATCCAAAGACCCCACTAAAACAACAAAGTGCTCCACAAAATCACATGCGTCACCAGCGATGCTAGTCAGGGATTCCCAAAGAGTCAACGAGCCTGACAAACTGACAATGGGATAGTCTGTATGCTTTGTATCGTTGTGATACTCACATTTCACTAGATCATGATTTTGCTCACAAAGTAGGCAACTAAAATCCTCAATGCATGCTCAGTCAACCAAAGAGATGTATACAATGCTTCCATTTCCTTATCTCAGTTTCTTGCAATCCCTGTCGGCCTGTAGATGTAAATGCAAATAGTAGTAAGCATATTTGATCCATGGTGCTGTAAACAGTTTCAGTCGTTAGTACATGTATTATTGTAGTACCATGTTCCAACAGTCACATCACCAAAAACACATCTATTACTGTAGATTGTATTGATATATCCACGGAGCCACTCGTCGTAAGTGAGATGTGATAATTGTGTTGCAGGCAGATAAGGATCACCCTTGCTGAGATAAGGATCACCCTTGCTGACCATTGAAAATGGTCATGAAGCATCATCAAGTATCATGGAGTCTTGATGACCACTACATAGCCATGATATGCCAGGATAGTATCTCGTATCGGAGATGATTAAGCATACAACTGACTTCAACCGGCCAGTGTCAACCTGTCATCAAAGAAACATCAACCATCTGCTTCCGAATTTCCTAGTACTTGCTGATCAGTGCTTGGTGCATGAGTTGAAAACCATACAAGCAACCATGATCCCCACGTCAAATCATCAGCAACCAAGGCTATGGCCGCCCTGCTCAACTTCCATAGCGCCTGTGAGCGCTCCACATGCTCTGTCTCACCTCAGCTCCAGTTCACTATTGCCTGATTACTCATCAAACTTGTCTGGCTGGTGGTTGAACCACCCCTATGAAAAATATTAGTCAAACAACCAACATCAACCAAAAAAGTTTGGGAAATAAAAAAGTTTGAACCAGCTGCCAGTTGCAATTTATTGGTAGTTGTTCACAATCGATTACGTCAAACAGTTCTGGGTAATGATGGATAAATCCACCAATATCGAACGTCAGTTAGTTTATTGACTCCGTCAACTTCCACGTTATTAAGGGGTTTGGCTTTGGCTTGTCAGTGTTACCTGAATTTAGCATGGTCCAGCATGTATGAAGTTCGAGATTGACGAACACATGTGACTGAAAAGGTCACAGCGCTGGCAAACCAAACACAATGTTCACATGGGTTTGTCCAAGAATGGTGAAGCCCCGCAGAACTGGGTTGTCGTCGGATGGTTCGTAGGTACCATCATAACTATCGACAAATCCACATGAGTTGGGCACTTTGGATTTAATGGGAAAACAATCATCCATTGCCAACCTGGTGATCATTTGTGCAATATGCGCGGAGCACTGATGATTCTGATGCACATTATGTCCAGCGAATAGAGTGGTCACTATGAGAGGAGATCCACAGCATTTGTGCAAATCTTTGGTGGAAGAACTCGAGCAATTGATGGTAAAACTTGCTGTGAAACCTGACCAAATGGATCTTCCAAACAAAAACCATTCTTGGTAACCTTAGCGGATTTTCCATCCAATGATCCAAACAATGATGAAGAAGATGAGAGATCAAAAACTCAAGCAATTCATGGAAAAACCATCTTGCTCGCCATCATGAACAATTCAGCTGACTCATTGTGGAATAGCTACATTGATCATTCAATTGACCATTGACCTAACAATCCAAGTATCAACCTCCTCCGATGGCAAGCAACAAAGGCTTCAGGCACAGGGCTCCAGACGCTCCGGACGCTGAACTCTCGATGGGCTCCAAGAGGTATTCCATGTTGCAGCCTGGGACGATAGACCAGTTAGCCGCTAGCCATGGCAACGATGGTAGACATAGGTTGGTAGCCATGGGTTGGTGGCCATGGACCAGTTTGGAACAGGTGGGGTGCTAGTCATTCGCTTGGAACAGGATCAAACAATCAGCCAGTCATGGCTTACCAGTTCTCATCACAGCTTGATAGTCTGGTCTCATTCAACCTTTATAATATCATATCAACCTGTGATCAGAACTGGAAAATGTCCAAATGTGATATCCAATCAACAGGCGAGAATCAGTGAGAAGTTGGATGGTTTTTAGCCGGTCACAGGCAACCCAGCATCACCGTTGTGGGTTCATAATTATCAACGGCTGAGGAGTAACTAGTCCCACATACTTCGCCCAAGCATTTTAAGATGGTTGCAACGCCTCTCAAGAGTTCTGAAAAGGTCAAGTCGCAAATGATGTTTTCACCTGAGCGGGTTTACCATTGTATATTAATTATAAATATGTCAATTATGTATATGTATAAATTATATACACACACTATGTAATGTCATGATATTGTTGTTCAATGACACATGTAGCTAATCATGGCCACGTGTTGCATATGCATCAAGTGCGCAAGCGTATATCAGAGTTGCATCTGACAGGATCTGAGGATGCCTTGGACGATGTCACCACCTTGCTCCCCAGCATCACATTGCCTGAAGCACTCGGACGTCAAACACGGCCCCAGTGGCAGGTTGCACGTTTAGAGGAGGAGGTCATCAACCCCTAAGCAGCTCAACTTGTCACCAGATGTCGCCAGCTATGGAAATGAAAAGCGTCAAGCAACCAGTCCTCACTGGTCCGCATGGAAGGGAACGGCAAGGCAACGGGCAAGGGTTGCTCCAAGACCATTCCAGGATTGAAATACACATCTTGACATAGGACATTCTGTCTACGGCCATCCTTCGGTTCCAAAAACAGGGTAGTGGGTTGGTTTTGACACAAGGCCATTCATTTGCCAAACAATGAGGGGTGCCCCAAAATCCGCACTGGTGATGTCTAGCGACAGCATTCACCGCTCTGGACTGGCGGTGCAGTCCCACTAGCGTTTGGGACTATTATGCCCAACAACAAAGGGGCCAGGTCTTATGTATAATCACCAGAAAATTCAATACAAACCTTGCCCCAAAAAAACAGACTACACCCAACCAAGCAACAAATCAACTATACCCAGCCAGCCAAGCGAACCAATCAAGCGGTAAATTGTGGCCCACATGCCACCAGGAAAGCACGCACCTGGTGGTACCACTTTCTCAGGATCTTCCTGCACTTGTGGCATTTTGATCTTCTCCTCGAAAGCCTGGATGGTTTGCGCTGAAGCATTCAGGATTTTGCCATGAAAGTCTCCAAAAATCAGCGTTCCCATGCATTGTTGTTGCTCCAACTCGGCTGTTTGAAGGGGAACTTGCATGCACATCCCTGCCTGAGTGTAGCTATGCAGGGGCAAATGCATTCCACCAAATTGACATCCAACATGAACAATGGTTAGTAGCTCATGAAGCGTAGCTGGAACCCATGGTCCTTAGCTAAGTAGTCGTCGCATAAATGTCCTTATTGGTTCTTGGTGGTCCTTAGTCCAGCCTAATGGTCCCTACTGGTCCTTCTAACCACTTGGATGACACTCCCAGCCCATGATGGTCAACGCCTCATACTTCCGGGAACGGAGAATTCCTGGCTTCCACCTGCAACAAGAGTTCTTAGCAGGGAATCTCTACAGAATAGCAGTACATCTGGTCATAAACTTTACCACAAATTATTTCAGTTGGTGATTATTGACTATCTCAGCGGACTATGACATGGCGGTTTAAGATTGAAATGGTTGTGAGTCAGAGTGTTGAACGGACTTCTATCAACACACTGGATCAAATGTCCATCGTATTTTCAAGGCCATGTTCTCAGAATGGTCCACTAAAAAACGTGAGACAACCATTATAGTATCTTCAAATGTTTATATTCATAATGGTTATATCAACAATGGTTGCCTCTATGTATTCAAATGGCCCTGTTACAATTTGATATGCAATATATATTATATCAACTAAATTGATAAGGCCATTTATTATATATTATAAGCTTTATCATTTGATATAAGACATGACATACATATCAATATATTCAAATGCATATATATATAATTTGCTCCAAACATATAAGAAATTTGATACCAACATGAAGGCCTCAACAGTCTCCAAATCTCTTCAAGGCCTTCCCCAACACCATAACCGAACACAGGAATGCTGCCGGCGGCGGGGCACCGCTGGACCACAACGATCACCACCTGGTTGCGTGGTGAGCTTTGAGTTCTTTGCGCCCTTCCAATGATAGCGAGTCGTGAATCAACAATCACCGTATGCAATGAGAGCTATCAAGGTTGATTGTCAATCAAAAAGTTATTTGGTTATATCACCATATACAATGATAATATCAACAATCAACAATAATGAGAGTTGTCAAGGTTGGTTGGTTGGTTGGTTGGTTGGTTGGTTGGTTGGTTGGTTGGTTGGTTGGTTGGTTGGTTGGTTGGTTGGTTGGTTGGTTGGTTGGTTGGTTGGTTGGTTGGTTGGTTGTTGGCTTTTGCTTGGACATTCAAAAGCCATATGCAAGTATAGGTTGCGTCATAGTGGGAGTTATTTGCGTCAACCCTAAACCCTAGACCCCTTAATATGGGTGCTGGCTTGAATCACCAATGACCACCGAGCCAACAAGTGGTAAATAATTTGAGCCATGCCAATGATAGTGAAGTGAATCAACCAAGCAGTGACAAAAACCAAAGGCCATGCAATCAACTAAGCCTTGATATGGGACTTCTGGAGTGCACAATGACGGTTCCCAACATGCTAAGCGCAGCCAACATGATATCTTGTTTGTATAATTTGAGTCAAGTATTATGCTTGCCGGTGACTGAAAGCAAATCAGATGACCTTAATGATAGCATCTGACCCACAGGTGTGCTTCCCCAATCTATACGCATTTCATGAACGCTTCAGAGTATCCGGCCATTTGGTCCCTAAGAATTCGTCAAGACTTAACACCTTGGATCCACCTTTTCGAAGGAGCAAGATTTGGTGCATATTCTGACATGATGTGATCCTCCACACCTACCTATTGTGGCACCTCCTTTTTTGCGGAGTAGCCGATGTTGAGTGGTATGCAGTTGCCAAAGTTTTTGGAGGGATCTCTGGATAACCTGATGAGATCCCACAAAACTGCACCTCGCCACATCCAGGTTTCACTGCTAAGCTCCAAGCAATGGAGACGAAAAGCCTCAGCTAGGATCGCTGCGAACCGAAAAGTTGCTGAGGCCATTGATTTCTGGAAATCAACAGAAAGGATTCGCCCAATACTTCCTGAAAAAAACAAGAAGCGTTGTACCACCCTTTTTGATGGTGAAAACTGACCAGGGCTTTTATCTGTGGTAGTCATAGCTTTCAGAAGCTGCAACCCTCTGCGTCCGAGGTGCCAATGGCAAAGCGGCAAACCGAACTTGGGATAAACTGCGAAAACCCTTCCAGTTGCCACGAAATCGTAGGTTTTGGTAATCAGCTGGTTGCTACCAGCTTGTCGTAACTGGGGCTGGTTACCAACTATAGTAGTAACTGGAAAGGTAGGGACTGCTATGAACCACCATAGATGAGTATCTCATGGTCAATGGTTGATTAATAGAATTAATGAGCACTGATGGGCTACTGGTACTGCAATCAATCACTACCATTGATCATGATTTTCACCATTAACCATTAACCATGGCTCTGATCAGCATCCATGGTACCAGTAGCCCCCACCGCTCCCGGCTGCTCTGCCAGGACACACAACAGCTCCGCTCACTGCGACTGCAATCATCCTGGACAGTGAAACTAAGGGACCGGCCGAAAAATGGCACTCCAGTGGGTTACAATGACAAACTGGCAAAAAACAAGGCTTGCGATAATTCTAACACAGCATGATTGAAGAATCATCATGATAGCTTATAAATCAGGTAGTATAGTGATCCACGAATGAATCACAAACAATGACCCCTGAAATGTGCAAATAACCCAGTGGTGACACGGCTCATCTGCTTTCCAGCTGACCTCCGTGTCTGTAATCATCATAGAGTACAATGGGGAATCATGTGGATTACCCTCAAGAGGAGAATAACGTGAACATAAGCTCTTGAGGATAAAGTATCATACATATAACGGTCAGCTAACAGAATCTGTTTGGCATTGAGAAAAGCACTTCGCAAAAAAGTTTGCACTGAGAGTGCCTTTTTGCGATTGGAATATGCAGAAACTGCTGAAACTCAAGGAATCATAGTATCTAAAATATCTAACTGCTACTTCTTTACTTCGAAGAATTGGCAACATTCCCAGCAGCATGAGAGCTGTCCAACTGCTCAAATCCCATGCAGGAAGAGAGAGCAATCCAAGAATCAACATATTCAAAATCCAAAAACAAATCCATGCTCCTTCCTTGGTTGATAGGCATATTCCCAATTTTATAAAGCAATCAAATCCTCATAAAACCCATAAAACCCATGAAACCAGCGCCTGCAGAAGCCATGCTGCAGCACCTGCGGATCAACCGCAGCAACAGGCGCGTTCGCGTTGGGGTCGCTGGGCATCCGCACGCTGTGTTCGTGGCATCTTCCTGGAGCAGCCAGCCATGATGGTTGAAACTCCCGACGTCGCTGACACCCCAAGCAGCACAAGCAACTGGGTCATCCGTAGCGTTTCACTGGTCACATTCTTAAACAGTGTTGCCATGTGTTTCCTGCTGTTCCTTTTGCATGTGCTATTTAATGGTGGTTGATGATGAACAGGAACTGTGATACATCGCAAGACTCCATCAGCCACCATTGTTTCGCCACCGTCGGCTTAAGAGTGGTTGATATCAGTGCCGCAGTTCGCTAGCCACCGTTCCAACGGGGACGTGTAAAGCATTCTGGTTGGGATGTCGTCAAGACACACAAATCAAGAACAACAACCTGGTCATAGTTGGTCACTTCTGCACATTGTCCCTTCAATTTGTTTTTTTTCACCTAGTCTCTGAAAATCAATAGTCATGATGAACCTGTCCCTCCCATTCTGAGCCAGTATCTGTCAGCATGATCACCCCCATACTCACAAGTGTTCACCATTTATTGGATTTATTGACCCTTCGTTTCCAGGACATCTGTCACGAGCCCAGCGCACCTGCACCTGGGGATCTGTTTTTGTGTCCCCGGCCAGGAGAGGACTCTCGGTGGCAAGCTGTTGAGGGCAGCACTGATACTCCACCTGCGCGAAGTGCAAAGAGGTGCGGCACGGCCGTTGAATGGATAGGGATGTGACGTAGCATTCCGTGGCCAATCAACATATCAATATAATCATCAACTACACCATAACCAACACAAGCAGCTGCCACGTGCTGATACTCTGCCCTATGTTCATGTTACCCCCTTATCTACTATAATCAGTAAGGGCTCACAACTCGGCACACCTGCAGCAACTATTGACATTTGAGCCTCTACCAAACACAGCTGTTTCGGTCATTGAGTCATTGATTCTGCAACAAGGTTCAGCGGTCACTACAATCCTTTGCAAACCAACTAGATCACCATCCTCTATCGACGGCTGTCTACAGTCATCTGCGGATCATAAACACAACTTATTGACCGGTCATCACAAACCGATATTAATCACTATCAATCAACCATCATTATCATAAACCAGTCCAGTGTCTGTCCACCACTATCAATCAACGATCATTTATGATCAACCCTGGTCTATCAACCAAGCTACTATCAATCACTAATCATCATAAACCAGTGTCAATCAACCATCATAAACCAATCCTCTCAGACCAGCGTAGCTTTGGCCTATCACAACCAGGAACCGGCCGCTAGGCCCGCAACCCGTGCCGCATCCCGAGCCGCGCCTGGAATCCCCCCGTGGGGGTGAGCACGTAATCGTCCTTCCGAAGAGTCAGGAAGAACAAAAAGCTGCGAAGAAATGATGTTTGTTGAATGGCAATAATAGTGAATCATAAGGGATAATAGGGGATAATAGGGGATAGTTTGCTGAATGGTAATAATAGTGAATCATAGGGGATAATAGGATTGTTTATGTTGGTAATAATGGTGAATGATGGTGATAAGAACAATTTGTTGATCTATGTTGGTAATAGTGGTGAATAATAGGGGATAGTAGGCAACAATAGTAGGGGATATACCGATATACCAGCTATATATGTTTGTTGACCATAGGGGATAATACCAGCTATTTTGTTGATGATATTTCTTTGATGAGTTGTTGTTGTTGATATTTCTTGATAATAATGATGAATAATAGGGGATAATATATAGGCAATAATAGTAAAAGATATACCAGCTAAATATGTTCATTTATATGGTGCTTTCATGAAATGGTGGCCCCCCCAAAATGGTTGGTTTATTCCTATATATTACTGTCAATGACTCATAAAGGATGATTTGAGAGGTCCGCTATGGTGAGAAACCTCCATATTGTGGTTTCTTAAAATAGGGCTACCACCAAATCGGCCAAGTCATTAACCATTTACAAGTTTTGGGAGTTCCCTATTTTGAGAAACACCCATACTAGGGATTCACCGTCTGATGGGTTTATAACCAGCAGATTTTGACGGTAAGTCACCAAAATACAAATCAACAAAAATAACTTGCTTATTATCGACGGAAGTTTATAAAGAATCAACAATCTTTCAGTACACAATAATGGTAAACAGTAGCCGGTGATTCATCACAAAAACGAGGTTCAGTACTGGGGATTTCCCACTCTACTGAGCCAAGTGGTTCATCATTGATCATCATGAACCGCCACAGTTCACAAGGATCAGCAATTGGTTTGAAAATCATTACTTAACCACCAGCAACGGTTGATACTGATAGCCACCCGAGCACTATCGATCAGTCATCGATCATGATCTGAATAAAACACACTAGTACGAATTGTGAAGTATCATTGTCACCATCGTCGATGTCACCTAACGTTTGCTGGTAACAATTGTTGCTGGCTGTTGGAAATTGTACGGCCAACAATCACCCGAATTGTTCAATCATCAGTGTTGACCAGTATATAAGTTTTCAACCACTACAAATAATTAACCACAACAAATCATCATTGTTGATCAGTAATCAGTATACACATCATCAACCTTCCACACCACTACAAATCATGAACCACCGGTGATCATCATTGTTAATCTTCAACCACTGTCATCGACTGTTGCTTTAAGCAAATCCTCAGGAGCCGTCCTTGGGAATCTCCTGATCCACAGGCGTACGCAAGGTGCCTTCGCCAATCGACGTGTTGCCCTGAGCAGGGGAGGGCTCACATTCACAAAGTTGTTTTCAATCTCTTCATTGTGACTAACCTTAGTTCTACTGGTTAACAATGACGGTTACTCTGGTTGATTGTGGCTTCTAATGGTTGCTCACCTTGCTTTGAATTAATTACAATAATTCGATAAATAAAACATTGCCCGGAATCAACCCATGCTATGCCCGACACTTTGTGTATCTCTGCAAGGATCTTGAGTTCTAGCATATAAATGTGCAGTGTCTAAGTCTAGATCCGCCTACACGTCTAAAATGTCCAAATATGCCTAGGTACTTGTGTCTGTCAGGTCACATGTGCATTCACATCAAAATACATCAACAATTACATATGACTGGCAAGTATATTGCAGCAACAAGTATTATTATCAATATCTACCATCTGGTTTCACCACTCCCTGTAGCTCTTTAGCTCCCCCTTTAAAGGGAATTAGGGATACCCCTGGCTCCTTAGCTCCCTGAGAATCACCAGCTAGATATGCATTTACATCGGGTACTGCCCATGTACAGCAAGTACGACTTAAAGCTCCAACACTTGGAAGCCACACCCAGCCTTGGAAGTTACTTCGTAGTAGCGCCACACCCCATCCAGCGCACCACGTGCCAGGCGACAGTCCTGAGTAGGGGTGCTACTCCCGGCTGTTGACCAATCTCCAAAACATAACTGGTGCGAAACGCACTGGATGAGGAAATGATCAACTAGTGGTTGAAATGTTATAACAATGGTTGTAAATGGTTGTAATTGCCAGTACGTATGTATCAATTAATGGTTGAAAATGATCCGCGTACACCCGCAATTCAACTAGTGTCCGTTATAAGGGATTCTTTTAATTAGTACTCAAATACTAGTGGCTGTTACAGGGCATTTCCCCATTCCTTGCGTTTCGCACCAGCCAGAAAATGGACCGATGAGTCAGACTCTTGGGATGTAAACCAACCTGTCGCTTTGGGATGGTTGATTCTTCTTTACCCATCCCCATTTATTAATACCCGACATGAAGAATATACAAACCACATCGTTTTATGGATCACGCAGGGATATCCTAGCTACAGTATGTGAAGCAGACGTGAACAGCGGAGCCGGGCTGATTTTGACCCACCCAAAGGCTCCGGGATGAAACCAATCCAAGCCATCCAATGACTTGGGTTGAATCGCATCGCCTCCCAGATTCCTGCAAAAGACCTCCGTTGTTTCACCCGTGGATTCTGCAGGCGGTGCAGGAGCATCCACCTATACTTCCACAATCTTCCACATGTCCGTCATCCATCTCATCCAATCACATCCCATCCAATCTCATCCATCCCATCCACCTCTCCTACATCCAACCATTGCAAGGGCGTCCGCCGCGGCATCCGCTTGGCTTAACTGGGCTCCCGGCTGCACCGTTGGGCAATGCATCCAGCTTCAGCCAAAAGTTTAGGACACCACTGGCCCCGCTGAGACCTCAGTGGAACTCGCAGTGGGGGAGTGACATCCAGAGTTCGGGAATCACCAACGACCGTCAATGACATTCAATACACATTCAATACCCATTGGCGATTCATGTCTCACTAATTTCAGCACTTCCGTTGTTGGTACTAAAATGTAATAGATGGATAAATTTGCCCCTGACCGTTGATTAACTGCATGATTTAAAGCTAGATATCAATGGGAGACCATTGCTTACCAAGTATACTGTATTGACATGATCGCCTACTGGTTCGTATTGTGAGAGACTGTTTGCTGATAACTCATAACAATCTCGCAACAACTGGTACCTCTGATTGAGATGTGACAAAGGCATATAATTGTGCAACTAGAGGCAGCCATGGTAGATACAACTACTGTTAAAGTGCCTATTAGCATCTATGAATCGACTTGCAACTGGAGGGAATGATCTTGTGGGGATACCTGGATATTTCGATGTTGTAGACAGTCCTTTGAATTCGTCCATTGGTGGGACATAAGAATCATATAATCAAATGCAATACTATGCCTAGGAAATTGCCATAACGATCAACAATACCTAGGATAGTGGTTATTACTAGGATCATCCCTACTATCATGGCTAGGCAAAGAACTGACCTGGTTACAGGACCTTGGATCATCATTGGTTCTCCATTGCAGGTCAACTAATCCTCGCTGAACAGTCAGGTAACTTCCCAGCAACGAAGGATTCGGCTCAAGTGAAATGACCCGTTGGGTATAGCCACCGGGGGCCCCAAGTGAAACCAACTTTATGGGGAGTCCTCATAGCCCTCCAGCCACATCAATATCTCGAATAGCAAACACGTCCGCAGAAATGGATAGAAATGGGACCTTTCGAACTGAAGATTTTGATGATCGCTATCTGGAACTGGCCAAGGACATGTGCCTTCAAAAGCACCCTAGAGTCAATGAGCTACGGCCAAACCAGGAAGCCTACTTCCACAACAACAAGCATCAACAGAAGGACAAGCACCAAAGGCAGGCTTGTCAATGACTGTCAGTGCAAACTGCAGCTGCAACCAGTGGCCCTTGACACAATCAACTGCGCTATCTGGATGGTTCCAAGGAACGAATGGGATGTTTTTCCGATCAAATGAAGGATTTGGAGCACCACCAGCAATGGAGGGTGGTTTCGTCATGATAGTTATGCGAGCAAATAGTAGTGAGACAACTGCAACATCAATAAGCCTTGAGAAACGGGGTCGTCAACGCAATGCCCAACACAGGACAGAACATGTATAATCCTCAGTGTCGGCAAACAGTTTCTTTGATCAAGAGATGAGTTCAGCTGTACATATGGATATTTGTTCGTGTGCAAACTTCGGCAATATCAACCCCAAAAGAGCTTGAGCTCAGCTAAGGTTGTTGTCATTCATTTGGGCACCATGCAGCACAGCATGATGTAGAACTGTTGAGCCTAACACACCTAGTGAACTGCAACACATTAATATGTGTCTAATATTGTCTAATCATGTAGCTTTCCGCTAATAACCACGACAGTATGTATACATGTGCTAATCATATACATGTAAAATGTGGTGAAAACGTTCTTGAGACATCTTGACACGCTCCCTTCCACCGACGCGACCGGTTTCTCAATAAGGCATCCAGCAGCTTAGCAATTGCTAGTCTAGAGGACCAACCAAGTTGTCTTACAATCTCTTCCTCAGAACGTGCACACCAACATTGCTGGACTTGCTCGGGAGACCGGTTCCTCCATACTTTGCCAACGGCTTTGTCATGTAATTACTTTTTCAAGCTTGGTTGGACCATGTGTTAATTACACCAATGCCCGTTTCGGGATGGTGTGCAGTATTTTGTGTACTATTTTGTTTGCAGATTTCCCAGCTCGACTTTCTTTCGAGAGGAGCAAATCCTGGCAGCGCAAGACACATCAAAACACTAAATGGGACTTCTCAGCCAACGGTCAAGAAAAGATAGACATATGATAATATTTGGTCAACAATGATTTGGGTAAAAGATGGTAAAAGTAGAATGTCAAATACTAATGGTGGTTGCTTGGGCTTCAAAGTGACGAATACTGAATACTGCATCACATTAGTGTGGTTAACAAACAGCATCTGCCAGTTCATCATTCCCTGCAGCCCTCCAGCATGGTGAGAGCTCAAAGAAACAGTTTCCCACTGAAACAGCTTCACTCAGCAGCATTGGCATTGGTCAGCTAATGGAGTTGAATCCAGATTTGTCGAGTTGCGCGATTTTCTTCTGTGATCCTCCTCGTGACATCACCTTACCAGTCTTGTGCTCTCTTGTACTTGGAGTAAAAGCAGTAGTAGTTCTGGTTGCAGCATTCGCGACAAACAAAAGGCACGTGACCTAACCCCCGGACACGAAAGCACAAAAGAGAGAACAGCAAGTAGCCTGTTCCTGGGTGTCCATTTCACTTAGCAACTGGTTCCTAAGCATGGTTATAGGGGTCATAACTCACAACCGACTTTGTAGGCTTATACTACCCTGGTGTGCTATCCCACTTCTGACCCCAACTGCAGTCACAAGTCCCCCCATCTCCTCTTCTGAGACCTGAGGACTCACTTCTTCCTGATGTTGCCTGGCGCAGCTTCGGTGCCTCGTCCAACTGGAGGTACCAGGGCGGGACCCAATTGACACAAGTGCAGGACTGGGTCCACACAAACCTGTTTGAATCTCACAGAAACATCAAACCTGAGGGCAGTTGTCCAATGGGCATCTCATTTGTGGACATTGCTACGCCCAGTCTAATGTGTCCATTTCAAGAACCAAAGCGGCAAATACGGCATAAACAAAGCTGTGAACTCTCAATGATTTAAACTGTCAAAACCAATGTATAAATCAAGCATACCATTGATGCGGCGTCTCAGGGGTGAAACAGCGTAAATCAAGCTGATATTTGCCAAAATCAGGCTACCCCCAGCATGGCTGGCTTCAAAATGAAATAAGCTAAGGTGGTATCCCCAACAGCAAGAGCCACTGCCCACCTCCAGCAACTGCATCAGAATTTCCCAAACCTGCCGGAACCTTTCGGAACCTTCTGGAACCCTGCGGAACCTTCCGGAACCTTGCCTAGCAACTGCTCCGGAACTCCCCGGAACCTTCCGCAACCCTCCGGAACCTTTCGAAACCTTGCCTGCCATCTGCACCGGAAGCCTCCGGAACCTTCCGGAACCTTGCCATGGCAACTGCTCCGGAACTCCCCGGAACTTTCCGCAACCCTCCGGAACCTTTCGAAACCTTGCCTGCCATCTGCACCGGAAGCCTCCGGAACCTTCCGGAACCTTGCCTGCCATCTGCACCGGAAGCCTCCGGAACCTTCCGGAACCTTGCCATGGCAACTGCTCCGGAACTCCCCGGAACTTTCCGAAACCCTCCGGAACCTTTCGGAACCTTGCCTGACATCTGCACCGGAAGCCTCCGGAATCTTCCGGAACCTTGCCTGCCAACTGCACCGGAAGCCTCCGGAACCTTCTGGAACCCTGCGGAACCTTCCGGAACCTTGCCTGGCAATTGCACCGGAACTCCCCGGAACCCTGCGGGACTCTGCGCAACCTTCCGGAACCTTGCCTGGCAACTGCTCCGGAACCTCAGGCACCTGAGCCTGGAAGCTGCACCGGCTCACACCGGAGCTTAACTGGGCTGAAGACCCCATAAGCCTACGCTGTTGGGGAAAAACTCTAGATCTAGTTAAGTCCTGTCAATCATTTAATCAACCGTTGGCTAACCATCAAACAATCAGAAATTAACCATCATCTATTCACCAACCATTAGCCACCATTAATCAACCATTCGTCATCCATTCATCAACCATCAACCATTCACCAAACCACTCATGGCACATGGACCTTGGCCCAGCAAAGTGGGCCCCAAGGCCAGGTCCACGTACCCAGCTCCCAGGGCCCCGCCTGTTGCGAACACATTTGCAAGGCAGTTCTTGTAACCTCAGCAAGCATAGCGGCTGCAGGGGGAGGCGCACCCTGCCGTGAGGTGTGACATGGATCGCGGAAGCAATGAGTTTCTTCATAATTTTCAAATGGTGTACCCCAAAATGGTGGGTTTCCTCAATGACAAATGTATCAGTTCTGGCTGGTGAAGGGGTATCGAAATTCATGGATACATCCGCATCACAGAATGCAAGTAGTGTGCGCAGATTCTCGACGCAAGAAAGACATATCATACTGGGCAGTTCCATTGAGTTGGCTTTACAAAAGCAAACATGAAAATCAGATTTCGAGCGAATCAATTGTAGCCCGAAATATTCCCAAATCTCTGCATCCAAGGTTGCACAAACCATATCCAGCCAAGCCATGCCCAGCCGCGCCCGCTGGGCGCGGAACTGTCAATCGACTTGAAGGGATGAAAGGAGACCTGCTCACCACTGCACCTGTGATCCCGTCGGAAACCCGCGGCGCCACCAGTGGTTCCTCCATGGAGGGCGCAAGCTGATTATGGTTTTTTGGTCAATCATAACAGTCACAAACAACATGACTCAACTGATCCCTGAACTGATTCCTGAACTGATTTATCAATCACAACAGTCAACAGTCACAAGCTGATTCCTGAGCCAAAATCACAAGTGATTTGATTTAGGCTTGTTGTGATGCTGATTACTGAACAAAACAACTATCAGCAATTGATCACTTGAAGCGACAACTACTTGGTGGCTTGTGCTCGGTTGCCCCGGTTTGTAACTCCAAAAGTCACCAAACGATGGTGTTTCAAATCCTCAACGTCTCAAGTAAGGATTGCACCTTTGCTGGACACCACCAAATGGTTCTGATTTTCAGGTGCAATGTTGAATTACCAAAGGGTGATCACAAGGGTAGATGACCCACCCGACCGACAGTGACTCTCTGTTTGCTTCCCCAAAAATACGATGACATATGATTAAACTCATTTTTCCAATTTTTTGATCAATCTTGATCACTGTTTCTGGTTTGCGTTCACTGCGGTTTCCCCGCAGAATGCCTGCGATCATGGGATATGCGACTGGTGATGCTGATAATCAAAGGGTAGTTTTTGCCAGTGGATGCGCGCCTTGTCAATGGTAGACATTGGTTGGTCATTGTGGTGGCGTTTGCCGAATGGTTAGGCAGGACTGTACCGTGGTCCTTGCTGCCACGGCCCGATGCTTAGTTTGCACCATGAGAATCATCATGCACCACATCATGTTATGGTTGGCTGGTGGTCATAAATCACCAACCAAATCATCTCAGCATAGCACGACCAACGAACAGAAATCAACGGCACTGACCGTCCCCTGGTATTCGACCATCACTACATGGGCTTGTAACAATCATCGCCAGCTCAAAAAAGTGCTATTCAACCAGCTATACTTGGCATAGCCATGGCTATTACAACAACCATTCCTGGTGGCTGGAATCATCTATATAATCATGCTTGTGGATAGTGGAAGAACATGGAATAACTATATGGTTGTGAAACCAACAAGATGGCCACACGAAACCTAGCCATGGTCAGCCGCCAGTTGCTGGGACCTCCTTCCGTTGTATCCTGTCACCAGCACCGAGCTCTGCTAGCTGCACCAATGAGGCTTCCCCGGGGCCACTGGGGAGCCCTCACCATATCCACTCGGGACAATCACAATGTGCTTCGCACCTCTCCCCAGGAGCAGGCGAGATCAATGGCAGGTTGGGAGGTAGAAACTGCCAGTGATGGTTAGAAGTTATAATACTTATAATGGGTAGAATGGGTATAATGGTTACATTGTCATTTGCGAAGTTATAATGATTATAAGAACCATGACGAATAGTTAATAGGAACGAATGGCTAATCACTAGAAACTGCTCGTCAATACCTAGAAGCTACTGCTGGATATTAACTAGTAACTGGCACATTGTAACATTCATGTTCGTAGATAGCTAGTAGCCAGTATTTACTGCTATTGCAATGGTTCATACATAATACAGTAACTACCGCTAATAATTAGTCAACTCATGTGAACAAGGGTTGGTTCAGAAGTACCGGTTGACAAAACAACATGAATCACCTTAGTGGCAAATTAGCAACCAAACAGCTTCAAAGCCTGCTTTAAGACATGAAACCATCAAGGTGTTCAACTGGCTGTGGGTCAAAACCCCGTACCCCTGGTTCCCCTATCACTAACCATTGTTTTCCCTATAGTTTGTTGGTTACTATCCCCCATTATTGGTTGGTTAATATTGACCCATAGCCATATCAGCCACCATTCGGTGCGGTTAATAATGGTCAATTATCAATAAAGCTACCATACAGTTGATCAAAAGCAACCATAAATCAAGTCAACGTTGCGATTGGCGATCATCAACGATGATCGAGCAAGATTAATTAAGCATGATTTGTCATAAATTATGGATAACCACCACTAACAATCTATTGAATGACAAATATCAACCGTCAACCACCATCAACCACCAATACTAACCACTATCAACCATTCACCACCATTCACCACCATTAACCACCACTCACCACCATGAACTACCATTCACCACCATCAACCAAATCAATTCTATATATGTTTGGATATATAGCTGCCATCAGCATCAAAGCGAACCCGCTTGGTCGCCGGGCATGAGTTCAGGTGCCAGTGCTGGTGGTTCACCTCATGGTGTTGCAGCGTGGATCGCTGGGGTAAACCTCGTGCTGCCATGGCTGCCCTTAGTTTCAAAGGAGTGCTAAGTGCTTGGCTTATAAGCGGATCAACATTTTAAACAACTATTATATACACAATTCATGACTCATTTCCCCCACAACCTGACCAATAAGTTACTGATTGCATCACTGGTTGAAGAATATCAGTGGGAATGAGTTGATTATATGTGGATCGATCGACCATCACCAGGTCGGGCACCAAAGTCACAAATCCCCAAGTCATTCGTAGGTTCCCCTTCCCCCCAGCAAAAACAGTGATCCCACCTTACCAGAAGGCTACTGGTAAGGGCCAAGGCTCAGAGGTTTAGGCCGGGATTCAGGGTTAGGGGCTAGGGTTTGGGGAGAGGTGTGGGTCAGTGATATACCACTGCCGTCTAATGTGACCGGCTGAGAATGTTTACGTATTTCAATAGTGGATTCTGACATAGGATACACCGAAACATAGCTAGTATAATATATAATCTAGTATAGTTTCATGGGTGTTTCTCAAAACAGGGGACCACCCCGAAATCATCCAATATTGATCATATAAACCAACCACCTTGGGTCTCCCCTGTTTTGAAAAACCACCACCTCTCAGCCAACATTACATACTTTTGGGTGCGGCCAAACAACGAACATGCATGACTTTGGGTGGTAGAACCTGAGGCACCGTGGTGCACACATTCGTTCAAGCATGAGCTCGTTCTTGCAAGAGCATGTCACTTTCCGCTGCAATTTCTGCTATGTCAATCTGGAGTGTGTGTGAATTGATATCATATTCTAGCCGCTGCCAGCTGTTTGAGATTGTCGGAAGTATAGAAGTGTAAGTATACACATCAGACCCTCAACTATGAAAGTCCAGCCTTTCATACAACAGTTCACACATAGAACCGTGCATGTGCATTTGTGCATGTCACAGGTGGAAGGTATGCCACCTGGAACCCAGAATTGTGCTTCTAAATCTGATCGAATCGCAAGCTGCCAAACACATCCAGTATCTATGCCCCTGGTGGGCGGCATCTGCTCCCATGTAAACAGCTTCGCAGTCCATCTTCAGCCCAGGTTGCCATTTGTGACTTGCAGAACTTTCCGCAAACACTGATCCATGAACATGTCCTGCTGGCTTTGAAGTCAAGCTCAAAGGGGAGAATAGGAGCTTTCCTAGGCAAACCATATTGATTTTGTCGTGAAAATTGTTCAGCTACACGACTACCCAGGTTATATAGGTACTATAAAATGTACTATGAATACTTACAGTAAGCCTTGTCAAGCTAGCATGCCGACAAAAACATCTAACCACTAGAGTGATCTAACCAGAAGACTTATCTGTACGATGGGGTCCACGAGTTCATTGGTCGGTCGAGCATCGTGATTTGTTCATCACTTTGTGCTGGTCCCAAGAGCGCTGCCAGTCCTCACCCCAAAGCCCGAAGTGCATCGTTTCTACGCACTTCTTCGGAGCTTTTCCTTGCAGTGCTGGTGAGGTGCTGGGGACTGGCCAAGGATGCGTTGTGGGCACTTTAGAACGGCACACATCTGGATGGATTACATTTCACGAGACTTGAGAGACTTGCAGCATGTTGAGACTTTTGCATATTGTGTTGATTGGACTGTTTGGAAGAATGTGATAAAATGAACAACTACATAGGGGTATCTGTGTACAAGCATGTGCAAATGAACATCAAAAAGCCACTTGCGGACATACAAGAATGAGCTGGCTGTTAACAGATTGATACACTGTTGGAAACATTGTGATGTGAATCATCAGCCACAAAACCCGGGTGTTTGTATCGACTCGTACAGGTTGACTGGTTTAATGCCATTCCACAATTGCTTAGTCATTACCTACTATGCTTGGTGATGTACTGCCATATCATTGACTTTCAACTGTCAGACCCTTTGATTCTGTGACCACTCACCACACATCAATCTTGGCGCCCGATCCCAACGACGGCCTGTAGGTGTCACAAACATCATACCCCTCTCCCCTTGGTAACATTCCATTTCTTAGGGGACAGGGGTGCCATAACATTATACCAAAGGGTAGATCGTACCCCTGTCACCTTGTTGGGGTTCATACCCTTGGCAGGGTTCATACCCTTGGTAGCCCTTGGTAGGGTTCATACCCTTGGTAGGGTTCATACCCTTAGTAGGGTTCATACTCCTTGGTAACATACCCCAGCTTGCTTGTGGGTTACCGCAACCAACAGGCGACATTTACGTGATGCGGATCAGGCTTCCATCATAGCTGGCTTCGTACTGCCCATTCAGTGCCTCCAGTGCCTCTGCTGGGTGAAACTGATGGTTGTGCTGCAGGAGCGAGCGATCAAACATGGGTGAATTAGATAGATGCGTTATATCATGATTGATAGTCAATACTGGGTAATTTATATCATGGGTAGTCAAATAATGGGGAAACGTATATAATGAATTAGTTCAGCAATCATACATGGGTAATTTATATCATGATAGTTTATAATGATTGGTAAACATGGGTGAATAGAGTGATAGTCAGTCCATAAATCATAAACAATCAAACATCATACAAGTTATGAGTTATGGGTGAATTACAAACAAGTTAATGAGGTACCCTGAATGTGATCCATCACGGTTAAGAATGTTGTAGGTCCATCACGGTCACGAATGGATGAATCAAAACCAATGCATGGACTGTCTATGACAAGCTGTAAATGAACCAACAAATTCATGGACTCGCACCAAACTATAGATTTGTCCGCAAACGATGGTAACTCAACAACTGTCTTCACCATGGTTGCCATGCCAGCAGTCAGAATCGTTAAAAGTCAGAAGAGAAAGGCTCATCCTGCGGAGTTGTGATGATCATGTCTTTGCAAAAGTTGCCCCAGCCCATGCTGGTCAGTTAAACAATCATCCCAGTGGTTGAAAATTACAAGGAAACCAACAACCTCGTTGGCATACACACACACATATATATATATATATAGATACATAAATAAATATCTATATGTGTGTGTGTACATATATATATATTTACGTCATATATATATATATATATAAATATATTGATATATATATATATTTTATTTAAATACAAATATATATATATATACATACGCATGCATACATGCACTTAATTTCACATAAATGCTTATCAGCATTCTTGCGCAAATAATGTTCATGTTTCGTCAAACACCATGGGTGCTGGCGGTTGGTCATCTGCATGCTGTGACAGCTATGGCCAAGAAACACCTTTGCCGAAGAACTCCACTGGTCCATGCATTCCGTACCTGTCACCAGCGAAGAACTAGTGGACCAGCGCTGATTTCGAGGGCATTTTAAGAAAGCTTCTGCAACAAAAATAGCCTGCTAACTGGTAGGCATTACAAACTCAAATTCAAGTGCAAATGTGGATCTGACCTACCAAATTGAGGATACTTGTATTAATAGGCTGTTTCCCAAACCAATTTCTACACCAAAAAAATCAGGGGATCAAGTGCAAGATCTGCGACTGTAGTCGAAGCAATCAATGCCGAACAGTCTACGGACACCCCAACCCACAAATCAACTTGTACCTCCTATAGAAGGTCACCAGGGACCGAACAAAATCTACACACCTCTGTTACATGAACATGTTCTTTCCCCTGCCACATTCAAGTTTTGCAACTCAATCCTTAACTTGAAGATTCCTTGGTGACCAAACTCGATCCACAGCAGAATATGAGTTGCCTTCGCCAGCATAGACCCTGGATGGACGACCTGATCTCCTGGCTGTCCTGCCGCGCAACCGGCGCACCGGCAATTGTTGAGGTAGGGCTCGCCATAATACCTGCGATTCAGCCGGTGGATTTCGGCTGATGGTAGAACCCCATGTCATCCACAAGCCAAGAGAGAATCACCGTGAATTTCATAAAGAAACGCAGGGAAACCCTCTAGAAATGATGGATTTTCCATATTGATGAGTTGATCTAGACTCTAGACATGATTTATTTTCCATATTGATGAGTTGATCTAGACTCTAGACATGATAGATTTTCCATATTGATGAGTTGATCTAGACTCTAGACATGATAGATTTTCCATATTGATGAGTTGATCTAGACTCTAGACATGATAGATTTTCCATATTGATGAGTTGATCTAGACTCTAGAAATGATGGATTTTCCATATTGATGAGTTTGATGGGCAGACATCACCCACCTTGCTTTTCAGATGGCCCACATGGCTCATACTCCTTGACACCCAGGTCACTGCATCACAATTGGCCGCGCGCGCATTGGGAGAAAGACCTCGGGTGTGCCATCGGATTTTTTCACTCAGCCATTGGGAGGTACTGGTACCTTCCAAGTGGGTCCTCACAGAGCGGGGATGGTGAGCTGATCAAGGCTCTCCTGAATGGAGGTCTTCTTGCGATCTTTTTGGGTCGTGCCAAAGAAAATCCACTAGAAAGTCATTGACGGATTTCCCAGTGATCAGGAAACACGTCTTTGACTGAATCTGGATTCCGGCGAGTTCAAATGCAAAAGCTCAAACAAAGGTTTTTTTGTTTCAACCAGAGTGTGACCATGCCAGCATCAATCGTCCGACTCTATTTGTGAAGCACTAGCAATGATACCGTTCAAGGTGAAGGTGACATATGTACCTATCAATTGGCTAATGATTGCTACTCTGGCTGATAGTTTCAACCAACAACAAGCAACAAGTGAATATAACAACCAACTAATAGCAATAAACCCAACAACAACAACAACAACAACAACAACAACAACAACAACAACAACAACAACATGTTAGATGACTACAACCCAATGGACCTTGCCTTCTGCCCTGGCCACATGCGGTCACGTGGCGACCCGCAGCGCTGGGTCACCCAGCGGCATCCGGATCCACCTTCACAGTCCAGGGATATTCCCGCCAGTAGCCGTCCGACAGCACCTGCCCGTTGGCGATCTCAGCAACCATGGCTGCTTGGATAGCTGGTTGAAGGAAGGGTTGGTTGGTAGTTTCGCTGTTGTATGGCCTGGTGGTTTCGAGGTTGTGTGGCTTTTTTAGTTGTCTGGTGGTTTGGTTGGTTGGATCATCAAGGCAAACGAGAACTGAAATTTCGATCGACAGTGTGGAGCAAACAAACAGCACGGTTCATGGGAGGGCAAACGGTGGTTTCTTAAAATAGGGATACGGAAAATCATCCAACATGAACCGTTCACAAGAACAAACCAACCATTTTTGGAGTACCCCCAGTGCAAGAAGCTACCAAACGGTGACCAATAAATCTATGTGTCAAGCAAGCAAACTACAAGCTGATTGTGCCAACAAAACCAATGATAATACCCTTCGTTGTTAGCTCTCGGCAACGAGGCGACCAATAAACACATAAGTATCCGTAGATTGCGTTGAAACAATGCAGCTGCGGCCTGACCTTGGGATTCGAAAGCAATTGCAGTTGCAATTGGTCAATTGAACGGATTTGTGGTTGATAATAGATAACAATTTGATTGAACCACTAATCCAAAACAACATGGCATGGATGGTTATGAACCCTTGACAGCAAACGAATATAATTCGTCAAATGTCTTCCGAAATATTGAGGACACACCATGTCGGGTGAGTCAACAGTCCCAGCTCCAGCCTTCTTCCAAACAGCGATGAAGATCCAACTATTCAGAGCCTCAGCGCTGAGAGGTGATGAGAACCCTCTGGGTGTTTTCCGAAGAAGTGAATAACTGCAACCACTCCATATCAACAAACAACAGAAGTGTGTGATACATCATTTACTTCTTTGGTGGTCAATTTTGATGAACTAATTACGATGTCAACAAGTAGTTTTTTGAGAAAGTTCATGATTAGTAGTTGATATTGGCTAAGAATAGAGGTTCATGGCCAGTAATCGACATTACGGGAGATCCGTTGCATGATGAATCACCCAAACTTTACCATCCTATAAAGTGCTCGTGATGAATTCTTCAAACGTGGGTTGTCTACTACAGTAATGTCAATGTCAACATTCCATATCCCGTTGCAGTCATTGGTTCATTAGGCACTGTAGCCAAAGCATCATCAAATGCAACATATGCAGAACGGTCAAATCAGGACTCAAAACATGTAAATCTGGAGAGGATGGTTGTGGGACAGCAGGCACAAGGCAAACCTCTCAATGTGGATTTGTGGAAAGCCATACTGTAGAAAGTGCTGGTTTCCGTTCGTGGTTGTGGAGAATCCCACCTATCGATAGCTTGCAGAACCGGTAACGTAGCAATGGGAGCTCCACCATTCAAGTAGATCACTGAACGGATGAAATAGCGAGTTACCAGCGGCATCTTGGATTACCAAAAGATATGTTTTAACTTCTGCATTCCGCATCTCAAAGCCGGTCAACCTATGTACAATCATCTGCTTCAATTCTGGCTGCTCATCCGTCTATGAGCTCTTTGGCATCCATCTTATGGCCACATGACTTCTTGCAGCAACCACGTCGATCAACACCCAACCACACAGTACTAATCTGACCATGTCAAGTACTCTTGTTCGGCCTACATTAATATATACAGTATATATATATATATTGCTATACATGGAGTTTCTAAACACTTACAGTGATGGCAAAATGCACACTAACAAACCATCCCCAGTTTCACCATGCTGGCACCAAAATTCCCCAAAACCATATTGGTGGTCCATTGCTGTGATCTCCCAGTCGACTGGTAATTGCTGCTGATAAGGAGGTACTCCTATGGTTTGACGGAATTGTTCCTAAATTGTGCATATACTTTACAGGTTGGTCAAGAATAGTTGACAGATGTTGAAGGTGCGTGGTCTATCAAACTTGGATGTGCGTCTGGGAGGAGGCATAGCCCTGGTTCTACTGGATTGTAAATAAATAAATAAATAAATAAATATATATATATATATATAGAGTGATGCCCCCATGTGCCCCTCCAGTTAGCTAAGTTGGCTTCTAACTAGGGCAACTACCAGCTCTGGAAGATATAGCTTTACGGGAATGGCTTGTTAAGCTGGTTGGTCGTTCTAAGCTATTCCAAAAACAAGACTGCAGTCAATCAACTGTCCCAAATATTGGGGAAAATATACATGCAAAATATACTTGAAACCACCAGCCCCGTACCCCTGGTTCCCCATCATCAACCATTGTTTTCCCTATGAAATGGTTCGCGATTATCCCCTATTATTAGTTGGTTCATATTGACCCATAGCCATATAGTTGGTATATATCCCCTACTATTGTTGGTTAATATCCCCTATTATTAACCATTAACCAGCTAGTTAACCATTGTTGTTGGTTGGTTATTAGCCATAACCGGGGGGGCACGACTCCGTACAACCATAGCTGATCACCCCCTCCCGGGGCACTGAGACTCGCGGCGGATTGCGAGTCTCCACCGATTTCGCAGTGCAAATCGCTGTCCACCACGTGGGTGTAAAGCCCTGGGACCCGGGACAGGGAGGCAGCTGTTGGCGGATGATGTGGTGGTTTATCACGGCGAATAAGCGTTCGTAATGGTGAATAAGTTGTTGATAATTGCTGATAAGATCTGATCATGGACTGTACTGAATGAGTGGTGGTTAATCGAATAATCGATGCTTAATCACGATTCATAAGGATGACTGCTGGCAACGACACAAAGGATGTTTATTGGTTTGGGAAAGTTGGGAAACTTCTTGATACCTCCAAGAGGAGTGGTTGTGCATGATGGCCGCATGGAGGTGACCCTGCTTTTGGAGGTTGACAGTTTGAAGGATCGAGACAAGTGAATATGAACAAATGATGTGGGTATCGCCCACTGTCCCACTGTGCATTCATTGCATGACACTTGCCAATACTCAGGGACCCAGCAATCTATCATTTGTCCGGTCCGACAGTCCTATGGATAACAATCTACGGGGTTGGGGAAACTACTGAGTGGCTTCTTGGCTTTTGCTGCAACATCTTGCAGTCAGATCCGCCAAATGCTCCCGGAGAAAACAGGGCATTTTTGCACACAAATACCATGTGATGGCTCAACAAATCCATCTTCCACTTTTGTCGATGCACTATCTCTTGAGGTTCACCGCTTTGTTACCACATATTCCCCGGGATAAGTAGGTGTTTTGAGCCACTCCGGCTCGGGTCTGTCCGAAAATGACCATGTCCCTCAGTTTTGCTGACTGACCTTCGCTGGTGGAATTGGGGTGCTGCCCATTCTTGGATAAAGCGGGAATACTACTTATAACTTATAAACATTCAAATCAACTAAGCAACTAATAGTTCAAGCATTATAAACAGTCAAACAGATCTTGCTGAACGACAAGAGTGGAGAAACAAATATACAAAAATATCCAAACTAATCATTTGACCGGTTTCGTATTTAATCAAACACCGATAGTTCAGCAACCTACCTCCGGCAGGGCATCCTGCAAACAGGACCCCAGCCTGTTCCGGTCCCGACTTGCATGGATTTGTTGGTATAGATCTCGGACAGGTTGGAGACAGGTTGATCATGATTGATCCATATATGTTTAGTGCAGCAACTCTGGAAAATTCAGCATCTCAAACAGGTGGATGATCTACAACCTCCAGAAATTTGATTGAAACTATGGTGAAGGAACGAAAAGTATAGTTTGCTTACCCCATATCGTATAGGATCTGCAGGAATTCCGCCGAGTTTGATCAATTCACAACGGTCAACGAGGGAAATTCCCATTGACAATTGCATCACAGCAGCGCCCGGAGGCTTGGCCGGTGCCTACTTTCGACAACTCAAAAACAAGATGGCAATTGGAGCGGGCTTTCCCACATCTTGGGGTTCCAAAGCAGTGGTGAAATGACAAGATGTGGAAACCATCTTCAAAAAACCTGGTTTTTCTTGGTGACAGGGTTTTTCAGAAAACATCAAAGAAGTGACCAAGTGGAGGTTTCTCAAAATGGACCCCAAATATGGGGGTGGTTTACTACTATAAATGGTTGATAAAGGATCATCACTGGGGGGTCCCCTATTCGGAGAAACCAAGTGGTGAAATCTCCAAGGTTGAGTGATCTCTCACCCCATTGGTTGCTATCCACCAAACCTCTGACCATGTCGTCCGGACTTCCGATCAGCGGACCCAAGGCACAGGTGTGATGAAACAGTTGCGCTCAGGTTTCAAGGGAAGCAATGCTTATAACAAGCTGATCATCGTGAATAACCAATGGATCAATAACCAATGGTTGATTCATGATCAGCTTGTTATAATATCATGGTGAATAAGATTGAAAAACTATGAAGAACCAACCAATAGTCACCTTTCGAATCAAACAGGAACAACTGACAGGTGTATTCATGCCTGAAAATCACATAGCAGACTCTTTGGTGACTGGGCTGCTGACCGCAAACTTCTCGCACGCGAAAATACTCACCTGCAACCCACTGCGGGAGTCACAGGACCGGTTGGTCGATTAGAATTTCCAAGCACGTGCCAAAATAATGGCACCACAAGAACCAATGATTTTCAAGCAAATTATCATCTTCCGGTGGTTCATTTGCTACTCGATTTTGGCACAAACCCACATCAGCGGCTGGAAACCAGCTGGTGATCACCAGGAGTGAACCAATCAAGCCATGGCTCTAACGCAAGTCCTTGGGAGATTTTTGGAGCGCTTCTGATGTCTCTTTTGTGCTGAGAAATCGGTGAAGCCCCAGTTCCATGCAGTTTCTCATAGCAAGTAGCTTGCATCGGGTCATTCCCTTCTTAATCATCGTTCATATAGTGAAGGGGCACTGAGGGTACATTGCGGTTCTCTTGCCCTATGCTGCATAACTAATTGTTTTGTTCCTCTGATTCTAACACAACTCAAATGATCCTGAACAGCTATACCACTGGAGGCCTCAATCTTTACACAATGAAGCACCCAACAACTGTCAGCCTTCGGAACACATCTGCTCCATGTCACCTCAGAAAACTCATCTGCAACTCCCAACAAAGTGATGGCCACCAGTAGAAAAGTTGGTTTCAAAACCCACTTGAAACCATTGCCTGGTTGGTTGATCAGAGTTGTTGATCTCTACCCTTCAAGTGGTACCTGCCCTGTCAACAGTCAGCTGTTCCATGCGATGCACTCCCACCTGGTGCGCGTACTGCCAGGCCAATAGCTCCACTTCGTATCCAAAGGGCAGCATCAGCGAGAAGCAGAACATCCCAGCGCGATCCACGGGGAACTGATCCTCGTGGCGCGAGCGTTGCGAAGCGATCCGTGGATCTGTTGCGATGACGGCGAATGGAAGGAAGCTTCCTGTGAAGCTGCGGAATGAACATCATTAGTTAAGGTTGACGATTATGGTTAATTTAGCTGCTATGTGAGCAGTGTTGACCATCGGTAGTGATGGACAATGGTGGTGGTGGTTAAGGCATTGGATGACTATCCACGATGCCGAAGAGATGAACCAGTATAGCTCACCACTCACACTGGGCCAAAACACTACAAGTTGGGGATGCCATTTATACATACATCCACAACAATCCACATATACATATAATATGTATATATATATATATATGTATATACACATGTTCACAATATACACTCATCATTGTGAAATACACATATCTATGCATATATATAAAATATCATTTTACTTACCACATATATACTTGGTGGCTTATAGATCCCTTGCTAAAAATACATTTTTAGTGGTTATATGGTAAATCAATCATATCCCAAAAACACAACAAAAACCTAAGAATTCGTGGGTTTAAGCCATCCAGTATACATACTGCATGCACTCATCCATGTGATTCCATGCGCCAAGTGCTCCACCAAGGCTCTGGTGCAGCTTCTTGCGGTGCAATGTGGAAGGCTTTCCGCGGCGGTGGAACTCCGGAGACCAACTCAGTGGGCGGTGCGAACGTGGCCAGTGCTGCCCATGCTCCACCGCCACCCATGGATCCACCATGGTATAAGACCCCCATGAGTAGAACTGGTTGTTGGGAGCAGCATATCTGACTTCAGAAGCTATGAATATGAACAAATAGAGGCATAACTGATGAAGTGTAGTTGTTTCCGTATTATATCTAGAACATATGCATAATAAACCCCTCTATCCTTGTGGTATTATCATCACCTATGTCATAACCAACAGAAACAACCGGTGAAAACATCACCGGGGAGAGCAGCAAGAAACATCAGGGAGGGGTATCCGCACCTGGGTCGTTGACTGAGCACTTTTCCCATGTCCCCAGGCGTCAAAGGTGCAGTCGGAATGGTGTTGATCTAATGATGCCACCGCTGGGGCGCTTGTTCCTTTGGCCCGGGCTAAGAGTAGTCCCACAACCGTTGCCAACGGGTGATGCTGCTTGTTTCCATCAACTGCTCTGGGTGAGTCCTAGCATCCTGACCCGCTGCGCAGATGAGCTCCCCCGCTCCTTTTTTTGGTTTCTTGTCCGTGGGTTCACCACCTGCAGCTGGGGCAAACAAACCACAGGAATATTGAGGTAACCAAGAGATATATACATGCATATATATTGACTCTCAGTTACTTTTGTTTAGATTTAATACCAACTTTCAACCATTTTACAGGGTAGTTGAGGGTCCAGGTATACGCAAACATTTGAAGAACCAAATCCTGATAGATTTACATGCACGTCTGTACACCCGTATGTAGGTAAGTGTCTATGCGCGCAAACATTTACTTGTATATGCAAAATACACATACATATTAATGTGTTTCAAAACATGTACTTATTTGCACAATATCTACGTACATATTGTCTTGCACGGGTCTGATTTCAGATGCATGTATATAAACTATATGTATATGTAAATGTAAATAAATACATAAATATATAGATATAAATAAATATCAATAGATAGGACATACATAACATATCTATGTATTGTGTATCTATAATATATACCATTGAATACGCAGCATGTATTTTGAGCAACACCCACATGGCTCACTGGGCCCAACGACAGATCTGCCCCCCGGCGAGCCTTTCAGCCAGCACTGGCTCGGGCATCCGTCCAGACCCGCGTCTTCCACCCACACGAAGGATTTGCACTTGGGCTCGGCCTGCCAACAACAACGGCAACCAGTCGGTGGTCAATGGTGAACCTAAGGCGGAAGGGTTAATAGTGCTTAATAGTGGTTAATAATGGTTTATAGTGGTTGATAATGGTTTATAGTGGTTTAATAATGGTTTCTATTGGTCAATATTGGGAAATATCTGCTAATATAATAGCTATAAGAGCTTGTAAATCACGAAAGATGGTGATGAACTACCACCAATAATGGGTAAGAATGATATTACAACAACAACAGCGACACAACCACCAATTCATACCAAGAAATATATACTAGAAGAATATGTCACTAAATTGGCACAAGAAAAAAATATATAGTCAAAATTAGTTTTTAAGCCATGGGAAGCTTACAAATTCCAGGGTAAACAGTCTTGAACCCCAGCTACGAGGCCCCTATTATCCGATGTTTGGGGTCCCCGGAAGCCATAATACGAGTGTAAGGTCAATGATCTGAATATCATCAAGCTGCCATAAACCGCGGTGGATCGCGCTGGAGATGTTGGGTTCCAATGAGATGAAAGTTGTTAATTCTTAATCTGTTGATCCGATTAGTGATCTGTTCATCGATGATCACTGATGAATCATTGGGTTCTAACAGTCCGCTTAGTGATCTGTTTATCCGATTGTTTTGCGACAATCAACTCCATCATGTGACAGCATCACCAAACACAGTTGCCAGTCGCAATCTGAAGGTAGCATGACTTCGGGTGAAGTTGCGCTCCCAAATCTCAGTGTTGTAAATGAATTCCGGACGCGACTAGCGACGGCATTTCAAACATCTCAACGGAACACCACGCTTCGCTATGCAGCAACTGCAATCCATGAATTCCAAGGCCAGCGCCTGACAGAAGGCACAGCACATGTCAGGATCTGGGATGTGGTCCAGGTTCTTTCCCCAACCGGAATATTCCACCTGAGCGGCGTGGCTTCTGGGTGGGTTGTGACTCGATGCGAACGCATGTGCAACTGCGGGAAATGGGGTGAAGTTCGGTTGCGAGAATATTCTTCCTAATGCGAAAAGAAAGTCTAGTAACTGGTCGGTAGACAACTGAGCCTTCTGGTAGCTGCAAGTCAATCAATCCCCCTTTCAAAGGATTTTCAAAGGACAATGAGTCCCTCCTTTCTGCAGTCAACCAGACTGTTGTACCTATTTTCGTATGTGACATGTAGTCAAAATTTGCTATGGTCATGGTTGATGAGAATGGTTTGTCAAAGATAGGTACTGCGGTTTCGGTGCCCTCATAAGATCTGGAGCTGACGCTTAGTACAATCCATGTATGAATCAATCGGATGACCATCCCAGCTAAGTACTGGTGGTGAAGCATTAATCTTGAGGATCATTGGTTGTTGCGAGTCATCCCCATGCTTGGAGCACTCCAGTGATGGACAAGCCGATCAGGAAGTCCATCAACTGAAAGTCCCACAGCTTGTCGTGGGATCCCAATTAGGCATGGATAAGGTCCATCCCCAGAGTTCAAACCAACCAAACAACCAGCCAACCATACCGCCAACCTACCAAACTACCAACCCACCAAGCACTCCAGCAAACAGATGAGGAGCATAGTCCAGGTTCTTTTCCATCATGCCACATTGACCACTGGCATCAGCTTGATCCCACCTGGTGCCAAAGCGCAGTCGGTGCCTTCGATCTCAGCGTAGTCGGATACTGCTCTCATATCAAGATGGCGCAACTTTTGTAGCAGGTATTTGAAATTGTGTCAACGATCCAACATCATATGGTGCCAAACTACTATATACAGATGTTACATATACTATACACCATTACTGCTACTTATACTTATGCTTATACCTTTTTTTGAACTTATACTTATATTTATCATTATTCTTATACTTAAACTACCACTACCACTACCACTACCAGCTGCTACTACTACTACTACTACTACTACCACTACTATTGTAATTGTTACTACTACTACTACTACTACTACTACTACTACTACTACTACTACTACTACTACTACTACTACTACTACTACTACTACTACTACTACTATTACCATTACCATTACCATTACCATTACCATTACCATTACCGCTACTACTACTACTACTGCTACTACTACTACTACTACTACTACTACTACTACTACTACTACTGCCACCACTACCACTACCACTACCACTACCACTACTACTACTACTGCTACTACTACTGCTACTACTACTACTACTACTACTACTTTTATTACGAATAGTACTACTACAAGTAGTACAGCTACTACCACTACTGCAAATAAGGATAATGACAATTATGATTAATATAACAATGATTATTAGTAGCAATATGGGTTGCACACATAGCAGCCTACTCACCTACTCAACAAAGCCCATCTTGGTATTCCGCTCTTGTTCCCCATACCCTGCCCAGAATTCTGAGTCATAATCACTCCCACCCAGTATTTTCTACATGTTGATTAACCAGAATACTGCTAGTGATTCCAACAAAGATGGGTTCATACTGTGTAAACGTCCAATCCATAGTTTTCTAGCAAACTACCAATAGCAATCCATGACTATCAATAATCATACCAACAGAAAATGACTACTATGATTGGTAAATGATAAGTTACTTTTTCTAGCCAATCTATTTCTAATAAACTACCAACTAAAAATAATGCACTACTACTACAAGCAATAATCAAACCAATATAATCCATAAACTACCAATAAACGAACCAATAATTCACAGGTATCCTAATAAACTAGCTGGTTTAGATACCTTTAACTAATTAACAAATCTGTCCAAAAGTAGTTTATCAACCACCAATCATCAAACCAACAGACTCTGATGGTTTCATAGCTCAAAGCATTTCTGGTCACCATCACCTCGACTCAGCGATCCCTGGGGGTCAGACTTCTCCATGGGCTCAGCTGGGCTGTCAGCCTGACAGCTGGAGGGTATCATGCAGGCCTCATCCAGACGTACCGGGTTCGGTATTGATTATATATGAGATTTGGTTACATATTTATTCATTTCCAACAATACATAACATATTATTATTTGACATATTATGTATATATAAGTATAAGAGTACAATTGTCTATAATTGTAGATGTGTAATTACATGGATTGAAGAGGATCCGCAGTCATTGCTTTTTGGCCGTAGCGCACAGGCTTTGAGACCGATCTGTCGGCGATGGGTCCAAGTAGCATCCAGGTACAGCTGCTGAGTTGTGATTTCCGGCATGCCAAGGTGTCCGAAAGGTTGGCCAAGCGACCAAATAACATATCAACAGAAGTATCACCAACAAATGCAAAGCCATCAATGTTAAAGGCTCACATCTTGAACAAATGCTGCCTTAGGTGGTCAAGTCCTCGAGCTACTTCCATTGACAAACAGACCCATTTGATAGAAACGTCCTCAGTCAAACACCTTATCGCGAGGCCAGGCCCGTTTGTTCAGCCAGAGGATCGTAACCACCAAACTCTGAAAGAACAGCAGCAGTTGGTCAACCATGAGCCACTCCGCTACTATCAACCAGCACGAGCCATGGTGAATAATCCGTTGTGAGCCGACAGTATGCAACGTCAACCGGCGACTGATATTGTTGCCAAAATGTTAAAGCAAACCCAATCATACTAAGCATCACCAAAAGCCATTATCAGCCAAAGATACTATAGTAATGGACAAGTGGTTGTATGGTTGACATTGTTGCCAAATACAACCATAGGAATTTTCAACAACCATCGCTATTCACCACTACTGTAAATCAGCAGCTCTTTCAGCGAAACAAATGGCGGTTTCTCAAAATATGGGACCCCCCAAATCATCTTTTATACTAACCATTGATAGTAAGAAACCGCACTGAAATGGCCGTTTATCACTATGGATCTACCATTAACATCAATACCAGTCTGCTGATTTTTCGTTCCTGTGTCGCTGACTCCCTAAGCCAGTCCAGCCTTGTCCACTCGCAGAAGACCCGCAAGCACCAGCATAGCGCCGCAAATGGCAGCCACCGACAAGGCCTTGCTGGCTGAATTTCAACTAAAACGGAAGCAAAACGGAGTACAAGAAGCATGAATCGGGTTATAAGTACCCAAGCAGCAATACAAGTTGTTACCTCAATCAACATAGTAGCTATAGAATTACTATATCTAGCGAATCTAGCGGGGGATCGTACAGACGTAATTACAAACAACAAGATAGGGTACATCCAAGTTGTTGACATCATCCCCAAGCATATACTTGTGGATGACCTGTGGCACAGATCTGCCGTACCCTCAGAAAAGCTCCCTGCTGGTTGCCAACATGGATTGATTGCCTTCTGGACCAAAGGGTCAGAGGGGATCTATGGGAAAGGTACCACACCAATCGTGTCAGAACAACCAGGTCTTTGGTCACAAGTTGTTTCAACTTCTTGAAGTCCCGATGATGAAAACTCCCAGCTGCACACCTAGGAAGGGGACCACCTGGTCGAGCAGTAATCAAAATTATCAAGAACTACAAACGTTTGCTTGCAATGTCCAAGCACAAAGCGCAATATGTACATCCCAGCTACTAATGGCTGAGTAGATAATGATGGGTCAACATGTTAATGAGAATGACACACATGTTAAATACAAGGTTATGAACAAACATAACACATTATCATAATATAGAAGTATTTGTCAAATGCAATCATAATCAGAATAGTACAAACAATGAATAACATTAGTCAGTTGAAATCTACTCCGTCATTGGTAATACTATTAGTTGTCAGATTCAATCATCACAGTACCTTTCCAATATACAAGCCCTTCTTGATGATTGCGCCTGTCTACTTGTATTCTATTTGTCTTCATGATTATTACTTGCATAATCACTTGCCGCTGTCTTCCCAGCGCGGCGTCCCGCTGCTCCGCGCTTCACCGCGCCTTGGACATGTGCGTCCAGAAACGTGGACCCATCACGTGCGCTCGAGATGCAGGTCGCTCCTGGTCCCAGCTGGTGATTCAAAAAAACACGTCGTCCCCCGGAGCGAAACACCAGGTCTGTATTGGTTACAAAGTCGGGTTCTTTATGATGAATCTTCCGTCACGGATTATCCATAAGGCAATCTGTTCAGCGCCTATATGTGCCTATGAATGTTCGGTCGCTTTGTCAATTCGAAGGCTCATGGTTGGTTGCCCTTGAACGCTTGACAGGCTGTCAGGCTGCGAACAAATCTGAACGATGGTCTCTTACGTTACGTGGGACCATGGATCCGCGATCCCTAGAGGGATTGCGGCGTTTCCACAATGAATTGACAAACCGTTTTGATGATATGATATGCGCCATAGCCGTGGTCAGTTCCTGTTGAGATTGATGTTCATGCAGACTCTATTCATTGCACATATTTGTGCGCAAACTTATCTGTAAGATTTCTACATTCCTTGTGATGTCTAAAGATCATATTGTGCAAATTAGTCATGGAGTTCAACCATTATGTAATCATTGCAACTACAACCAGCCATGATCAACAGCGTAAAAAGGTCCAACCATTCCTTTTTGGTGTTTTCAACGCCTATGAAAAATATTCGTCAACGAACCAACCATCCCAAATATTTGCCAAAACCAATGTCAGTCAAACAGCTACTAGTTGTTTAACCTTTATAGTTGGTTACCACCCTCTACTAACCACTATAATGCTCTATAAACAACCAGTTTAACCACCAACTATATAGATTGCATAACCCAGCCATGAAACAACAGCAACGGGAGCAGCCGCATTCGGTGCAACCCCTCAGCATGTCTGCCTGGTGTCCCAGTGAACGGTCCTGCAACTCTTCTTGGCTCAATGCCTGGTACAGGGATGGCCACGCATGTTTTTTGGCCTCAGTTTAGTAGTTTCTTAAAGTGGGAGTACCCCAAAAATGGCTGGTTTCTTATGATTAATGCTTCAAAGAGGATGATTTGGGGGTACCCTCGAGAAACCACCATTTCGATGAATCATCCTGGGTTGTGCAATTCAGAAGTACTGGGCTTTGTTTTAGTACCAGAAACCGTCTATTCTTGGAGGTACCCCGTGGTTCAGCGCCAGATGGACACCGGTACAATGTGATCATCGTATTCCACCCGGGTTAGGCAAAGAAGAATTGTCGCAGGATCAGCATTTGGGGCATTTTTTCCGAGGATAGTCATCTGAATGTGTGAAACCAAGTAATGATATAAATGGGTCACAACGAAGTGATGGTATAGCTTGACAGAGGTAGAAATCCCAATGTCAGTAATGACCAACATGTGATGCTCACTCGCTGGAGATGCCCAATAGGATCAAATATGTCAACCATACCGCTCGTTGAGGACATCCAATGTGGAGGTGATTTCCGCTTAAACAGCCTCCAGCTCAACAGAACGTTGAGGCAAATCTGATTATAGATTACAGCTACAATATAATAGACTACTTGGCAAATTAACATGACAGTTGATCATCAATCAATTAACATCATTTAACTAGATTATAACGGGTTGATTGACGTATGATGGCATTGATGGTCAATAATAACATAGGCATAGCGGCATAAGCCAAAAGCCAACATATTCGGATGCAACTCCACTCCAAGTCCCACCTTTAGCGGCATGGCTTCCTGGCGATGCCATGAAGGAGCTGTGGAATGGTGTAGTTTGAACTGACCTGGAAATGGATGTCCGCAAGTATAGAGAAACCATGGGAAATCAGCTATGAATGGCTATAAATGGTGGGCAATTATAGGGAAACGCTAGGAAATCAAATAAATCAGCTATAAATGGCTATAAATGGTGGGCAATTATAGGGAAACCATGGTGGATTTTCCGTTGACAGCTTAGTTTGCCGACCTACCAGCAGCCGGATTTCTTGTACCGTGCCTACCACTACAGATGTTGTTGATGCCAGTAAACCAATAAACATGTGAACAGAAATAATAAACATGTGAACGGAAATAGAATAATATACTGTACCCATATTCATATTCTTCTAATTTGCAACAGGTCGGCTGCAAACACAACCTTTAAGATTTAGAATATGTTTGGATCCTCTGGCGAGAAAAACTATCCGCTGGTGCTTGACGCACCCAAACACATGGGTCTGCATCGAGATCCCCGCGGAAGTAGATGGACACTAACGCATGGTCGACTGATGTTGAAAGTTGAAAAACCACCAGTCAGATTGTCACAACATTTCAACTGATTTTGGTGCAGGTATTTTGCTCACCCTAGATTCATTGAAATTACAACTTGGATTTCGCTTGGATTCTATTCAAGTCATTTCTTTGTGAGCTTCCCTCCGCTGGCACATCCAGCTTCAGCTATACAAGAGGGTGATTAACCGGCAGTTGTCAAAGTCAAACCGTATGATTTGCCATATTTGATACTGCCATTTATGAAGTACCTCAGTGTATCATGCCGTTTACCGGTCCTCTTGATTATCCCCCCCAGAAAATGCAAGAGTTGGCTTTGGCGTTTCTTGTTGATCTATCTGACTCTATCATGGGTGAAATCCATGAATGATGTATCCCAAATCCCATCAAACTTGATCATAGCGATTCACTTGTTGGATGATCATCCCCATGAGTCACTAATCATCGATCATGTTTCGGCCTGGGAAATAATGAGGACACCAGCATTTTGGGAAACAGCGGCTTGGCAACAGTGTTTCAACTCGTTTTCCCCAGATTAGTCGGCTTTCTGCTAATCATGCAACCATTTTTTCTGGTCCTTCATATGTTGGTATCATAGTCTTCATTGTCGTCATGAGGATGGTGGAATACAACATATGACCAACACCGTGCAGGATTGACTGTGATTCACCAGCATTCACAATCACAACCCATTACTGATCATGTGTGAGCATCATTTTATTAATCGTCATTCAACCACCACAAACTGTTACTAAAAAGACCCACGTACCAAGTGAAATTTTCGGTCCACAGTCATCCTTGAGCACCCCAAGACTTCTTTCCAAGACACGGAACTATTGCAAGGCGGCGCCATTGACGGTTGCGGTGATGTTTCAGGTGTGTGTCATGTCATGCTCGCCTCAGATTCTTGGAGGAGAAACTTCTGATGATGGGTCAGAACGGCTTACAAATGATTAGTTGATGGCTATTATGGTTCAACTAACCAATGGTTAACAAACGGCTAATTGATGGCGAATTGAAGGCTTAATCAACCAGCTAATGGTTTACAATCATTGATCAATCATTGATGGCTAATTGATGGCTTAATTGGTTTAATCAATGATTGATCAATGGCAAATCAGGGTAGCCATGGTGAACTTAGCCATGGTAAACCGTGCGTCAACCCTCACTTAGCAGCAGCTGATCAACCACCAACCATCAAGCATCGATTATCAACCATTAACCATGGATTAAGCATTGATCAACCAACCAGTGATTACTCCCTGAACATCAACCATCATCAACCATAACTTAACCATCACTTAACCATCACTTAACCATCACTTTACCATCACTTTACCATCAACCAGTGATCAATCTCAGTACACATCAGCTGGATCACCCCACAACCCCAGCAGCGTCTCCTCCATGGCGAGGTTCGGCATGGCCGGGAGAGGGGAGGCTTACTTCGAGCCAGGGAATGGTGCTGCGGTACCATGGTGCTGGGCAGCTACAAGTGACCCCCAAGCGTTAGCTAAGTTGATCTCAAGCTACCAGTGATGGTAGATGAAACCACACTTACACTTACAAAGCAACTTTGGTTGTCAACTACCGGGGTCCCACTTCAGAACCCCACTGATACACCAAGTGTTTCACAACGTTGGGGTGTACAGAAAATCATATACGTGCAAAAACAAGGGCAAGTTGAGTTGAAAGACATGTTCACAAAGGAACGCAGTGGGGACAAATGGATTCAGCGCATAATGCACGTGTAGTAAAAACATGATACACCACCAAAGACACCAACAACAACAGGATTCACGGCGGCAACAAAAGCAGCAACAGTAACAATAAGAAAATCATATTATTGTCATTGTCGATTAAGGCATTGGTGATGTCATTGATAATGTACCCACCCCAACGCCTTAGTGGACTTGTGTGTATGGTAAAATGCACATCTAGCTTGTGTGGGGGTTGACATGCCAGGATACTTGCAAGAGGGAGGAACATTTCTCTGTCTTCATCACCCGAATAGATGGCTAAGGATGGTCACTGATGATATGTGAACTACACAATGCTTCGTCGCGGTTACTCAAAATTGGCCCAGAATGATCAAAGTGGATCACAATCCAACACTAATACCTTCAATTATTGCCTTGTGCTCTAAATAGTTCTTGCATGCTAACAATAGCATGTGGTTTTGTCAAAAAGTGTTGTACCCCAAAAATTTTTTGGTTTCCCATTTTGTATAGTGGCTATGTTTGAACGGTTGGTAGGTACCACCATTCATTTATCGACAAACCAATATCTAGTAATATCTAGCAATACCCCACTTGTTTTCTTATATTTTTGGCCATGCGGCGGCCGACAAGCTCGACTTGGGAGTCCGACGAATGTACTTGCCATTGAGTTTCTCATCCTGAAAGCAAAAAGCTGGATTCTTTGTTCGATACTACAGATTTTTCATGCGATAAAGAGCATACCAAATGATTCCTATACACTTGAACAACTAGCCTCGCGATCAAAAATAAGCGTGCATGTGTTGTACTCGATGTTCTGCCAGACTGGTTTCATCTCTTCAAGTTCAAAAAACAACCACATGGGTATAGAAAGACTTGCAGTACCTTCCGCATCCCAATTGCTGGGTATCTGGAGGTCTCAGCTCCTGAAATAGGCTGACTAGAAACTGTAATTGAGGCCCCTGTACTTGATGAGATCTCCCCTGGTTTGGGAGAGTTCTGCTGACAACCAGTGTACAACTGGCATGGTACGGCACCTTGTTCCGCTGCATGAAAGTGCATGAATCAAAGATTCAAATGAAAACATGTAGATTCACAAACATGAAGTTTCCTGACGTGATTGATTACCTTGTAGGTATGTCTTCCAGTAATACGCTGTAGCAACCCAAAAAACCTCGTAGGACAGCTATTGAACAGAACAAAAAAAATACTGTATGTGTGGCTTTGGCTGCCAATCAAGGCTTATTAAAAAACATTCATAAGGGGCTTATGAATCAGTAACGATGACTTTCCAACCATCTTTTGGCAACCATCGAATTGAGCAGCCACCTTACACACTAGCTGTTTGGCCAAGGGGTTAAAAGCCACCAGCCAAGCATCAAAACTGGATCTGTAGAGTGTAATGGCAGTGATCAGCCGGCTCCAGCAGTTCTATTCCCAACTTGTGGGAGCGTCCGATGACAACTTGCTTCGCAGTGTCCAACAGCATGATTCTTTCCAGATAAATAATCATGCTTACCTGACTGGCGTTGCAACGAGCTGATTGGTTTTGTTGAATGTTACTGATCATTTGAGGATGCTTGGGAGCACCATGGCTATGGATGCACCCTGCTGCTTGGAACCGGTCATCCCAGTGCGCAATTCATATCTCTCTCGTGCAGATCGTGAACTGCAATACTGGCGACTAGTCAGTGGCTCAAGGAAAAAGATAAAACATGGAAAGGTAATGACATGGGTATGTGCCAAGCCGCAGGGTAAACAACGGGTCCCACCAAAGCTCATGATCATTTTACAACTGGAAACCATTGGTTGACTGGGGGCACCACCATGGCTTGGCACATACCCATAATGTTGGTTTCTGATTAGTGTAACCCCCCCTAAAGTAATGAAAATAGATGAACCAACAGGTAGATACTAATCAGAAACCAACATTATATCATTTCTGTTCTTGATGCTCTTTCTTGGTGTCTCTAGCTTGGACACAAACAGCAACAACAATACCATCCTCGATCAACTCCCGTCCCACACCTGGCAATGTCTCATAGATTCCCCACTGCGACGGGGAGTTTTCCTAGCCGAGGTAGTAGCGACTATTAACCACTTGCAATAAGTTTCTGCAAAAAAGGGATTACAGTACCCTTGGGATTACCCTTTTGGAATGGGTTCAGCTGTTAGTTTCCAGCAGGGTATCAACCATGCTTGATCAACCGTTCTTAATCATCATTAACCATCATCCATGAATGACTATCATTAACAGCCATTATGATCATTCTCAACTATGGCTAATGAACCACTAAGCCCATACGAGGCAGTACTCACCATCATGAACCGTGGTCAATTGATGTTCAAGAGAGAATAGTTTGACATCATTATCAATCATCTTAAAATAACAGTCAGTATCAGCCATGGACCATCAATCAACCAATTGCGCCTAATCAACCCGTCATCATGGCTAGTTTCCAATTACGAACTGGGGTTTCACATCCAAGCAATCATCAACCACGATCAACCCCTAATCATCACCTTACATCAAGTTGTCATCAACCGCAAGATTGCTGGATCAACCCATAGTCATCACCATGGTCCATCAACCATTCGTAACCTCTGCGGGAAAGAGGAACCGGAGCACTCCCCTCGCATCACTGAGACCTCCCACGTCTGCCCCGAAGCCTGACACACAGAGCTCCTGGCGAGCGCTCGGTCATTGCACCACCCTTTGTTGCGTAATGAAGGTTTGGTATGAATGGTTGAGAATAAGCAATGGTTGATCATGCCTAATCATGCTTAATAGTGATTAAAAGTGGCCGAGAATGGTTGATAAGTGGTTATATGATGATGATGATGATGATGATGATGATGATGATGATGATGATGATGATGATGATGATGATGATGATGATGATGATGATGATGATGATGATGATCATGGTTATTGATGGATCATTTTGGTACGACTACGTCTCATTACTCATTACCCATTAACGATAAACCCAAGTTGTGCATAAACATCCCAACAGCCAGACTCCTTTGGTTTTATGGGGCCCTTGACCCACAGCATGGGGGGTAATGATCAATGATGACAAATCGTCATCAACCGCGGAGTGGCACGGTTAATCCTGGCACGTTCAAGCTATTGGACACCTCAGACAGCTCCCCAAACGTGGGCCCTGTTGGCTTTTTGTCCACGGATGTCCCATCGTCACTGTGATTTCCACAGCAGCACAGTTTCCTTCACCAGCGATTCGCTATCACATACTATCTGGTTGGTGGTTTCAACCCCTATGAGACTAGTCAACCAACCATTTGTTAATAACTACTAGGGAAAACAAATATGTTCGAAACCACCAATCAGATCACTATGCCATGCGATGGTTCCTTGCAAACGACTTGCCCTGCAAGTCGCTGCAAAGCCTGGGTTGATCTTAGGGATGCAGCCTTCGCCACGTTGAGGGACGCCAGCGTTTTTTCCCCCACTTTCGCCAAAGCCGTCCCCATCTCAAGGAACCTGCACCAAATGATTTCCAGCTGCACCAGTTTTCTGGTTGTTAAGTCTGAGCGTTGCTGCCTCTGAGCGACGGCCACTCGATCTCAGCTTTGCACGAAGGCTTTGGTCACTGTGCGAAGCTGAGATCGAGTGGTCGTCACTCAGAAGCGCAACGCCGCTCACTTCTCTGGTCAGAGTTTTGGATACGCAACGTGAGTTTCTGACTCACATGATATATCCTTTCTGACTCACAGATTCATGATCTATTTGGTTTATTTTTGAAACTCTGAATCTTCGCAAGCGTCGAGTTTCTGCGACATGTCATGAAAGGCTCGAAGGCAGCACTGTAGAGGACAGCATGATTCATCATCTGCAGCTCGTAGCTGCACTGGATGCTCACGATGAAGCAGATCAGGGAAGCTTGGATTCCTTGGGGCCTTGCAGTTCCTCAGGGCGAACCAATGCGCTGAGAGTCTCGCTGTCCTTGGTGAAGAACTCCCTTTGCGAGTCTTGGGTCCTTGTCATGTGACCTAAGAGGCGCAAGGGGAGATCTTCACCAAGGACGGCGAGACTCTCAGCGCAGAACGGCTGTGAAATCCGCCGCTGGGTGAGCTGTGGAAAGGTCCTGATGTCTGGGTCAGGTCTGCATTCTGAGCCCTGTAGCCTATCTGGCGGGTGCAGCTGCATCCATAGCGAAGGCTGGCGAACTTCCATCAGTGTTCAAGGCAACTCCAATGGGCATTTTTGATGCTAAATGCGGTCAATGGCGATTCGTAATTAGATGGAGCTAATCAGAGTTGACTACGACAATCCACAGTCTGCGAGCCGTCTAGGCCCCTGTGGCTTCTACAACAAAACTCGTATCTACTCACAACAAGCAAATCTTATCATTTGTGGTTGTTGTGACTAATGGTGGCTAATTTGATTCCACCATCTTGTTCATTACCAGCTGCTGCTTCCCAATCCCAGAAAGCCTCAGATAAATCATTGATCCACTAGAGGAGTCCACTATTGGAAGTCCATGTTCATCAAGGGTTGCTCTGATTCTTTCATCGAACAAGTTGATCCATGGATGATGAAGCTGATGGTGCCTCAGAATCTCCGAGAATTTGTAATCATGGGTGGTCGCTGACAATCGGTGATCAAGTAGTAACCATGTTGGTGCGCAGCCTCAACCAAAGCAGCATATATATATATATGGTTCTATATGCACATATTCTGAACATCTTTAATTACATAATAATGACCGTGATATGTCACTGTATATTGTACATGATCATGATATCATCAGCTACATAGGGGGTTCTCAAACTAGGGGACCCCCAAAATGGATGGTTTATTACTATAAATGATTAATGTTGGATGATTTGGGGGTTCCCACGTAACGTATATCTACAGTAATCATTCTAATCTCATTCGTGGTTGAACCACCCCCTGAAAAATAGTCAACCAACCACTTGTTAACAATTACTAGGGAAACAAAACAAACGTCAACCAAACCACCAACCAGTTATCGTTTTAGGGTCCCAAATCATCTAAGATCAGTCATTTATAGTAACACCCATTATTTTTACTTTTGGCTATTCTCCCTTAGTATTGAGCATCAAAATCCCTATTAAACCCACTATTAACCCTAGAAAATCCCATGGTACCGTTGGTGACACCGCTGTCACCAGCTGCTCCTGGCAAAGGGCCATGGGAGGTTGCAGGACCTCTCGCGGCTCATGCTGGTGGACGGGTGGTTCCTGCAGTCGATCACCAGAAATGATAAGCAGCATATGGTGGGTCGAATCATGGGATGATCAAGGAGCTATGGTGAGTCCAACCATGATAGCAACCATGGTTATAATATGGCGAGCTGGGTCAAGGCTTTGACCAAGCAATAATCAGGGATGATAAGCAACAATTTCATAGGGAAAACAGCCTGGTTAATGATGGGGAACCAGGAGGACTACAGTAAGGGTTTTGACCTAGTGCCATATGGTGAGTCCAATCAAATGGTGGGCTTCCCTAGCCCAATCAAATGGTGGGCAAACCTGATCAAAATGACTGTTCTTGACCATTGGGGGTAGCACCGAGCTTCCGAACAGCCCCATGGATTTCAGCTTGTACCTTTTAATCTGAAGAATGGTGTAGGTAAATATGTACATTTATCGTCATCTATCTATTTAATAGCAGTAGCCATCATCAACCATCAGTATCCATTGTTAGTCACTACTAAGCACTATTCAATTCATCATCACTGAGCGTCATCTATCAGTACTTCAGAGCCACTGACCCTTAATGAACGATCACTGCACCATGAACCCTCAATGCAACATCAAAGAATCAGCACAAATGATACATTCATGTACCCTAAAGGTTCTTAAACCATTATCGACCCTTGTTTGGTCAACCATCACGGGTGTGTTGGCCATCCCTGCCACTGTCCTCCGCGGGGGCAGGATTTTCAACACCTGCAGCTGACGGACAAGACTTGAGGGTTGTCCCAACGGAGGTGCGTTTGCCATGTGAGACAAACAAGGTTCGGCTGACCCGCGGGCAGATATGTTTGGCTGGCAAAAAGGGAAATACAGAAACGAAAACACCAAGCGCGGAAAAGGTGACAGCAAGTGATAGCAAGTGACAGCAAGTGGCAGCAAGTGGCAGCAACGAGAAACTCAGAAGCCCATGTCATACTCGTCCATCATCGTGATATATCTATCTTGGGGGTTCCCAAAACGGGCCAAGCCTCGCCAAGAGCAGTGACAGTTCTTTTTTGGAGTGCTACTGGGACAGGAGGATATCCCAAGGTAAACCTGAAATCTCCTAGAGATTCGGAACACTCTGTTTAGATCTTGTTTGCAAAGTATCCAAGACAAGTAATTTAAACTAGCATAAGGTGAATCCAAACGACTACAGTATGAGTACATAATGGCTACAAGTGCTGCTCGTTGATGACGCAGGTCTGCAAACCAAGTTGGTTCAACCATCCTCCTGAGGTCTTCCGGGAGCCACGACTTCCATTGAAATTGGCCAAGGGATCGCCGCATCGTTGTCGCTGTTTTGTCGATGTTCACAGCAGCCGAATTCACTTGTTGCTGGTGATCAGTTGGTGATCACTTGGTGATACTATTGTGATTACTGAGGTGCTCCAATTTTGATCATACTATGGTGTTACTATGGTGATCAAATGGTGATACTATGGTGATCAAAAAATTGCCGAATCACTTGGTGATCCAATCAATCAATTGATTCCATAGATTGGTCGTGGTTAACTTGTCAAACAATCTGGACAAATCGTTAAACCTTCACATGCGAAGCATTTGACATCAAATTGGCATCAGAGTATACTATCAAATCAATGTTGCTAAACATCATTGTCCATGATTACATAACCGTCACTGTCACTATCCAAACATCGTTCACCAACTATCATGACACTCTAATCATATTCAACATTGTGAACCATCATAAACCTCTATCATTAATGATTCTCGAATGAACCACCACTCACCAATGCCAACCATCGACATCATTAGCCATCACTAAGCTAACCACTGGGAACCCTAGTCAACCATCATTAGAAATCACTAACCTCCGTTAATCATTAAGCATCATTCACTACCCAAGTTTCTTCACCAATGCTAACCACTCTGAACCGTTCACCGCTTAGCGTTCGCCCCCGGCGCTGGCGCCTAGATCTTCGTCCACCACGGCTCGCTCCGTGGTGGTTGAACTTGAGACCTGGAAGCAGTGGAGGATCAGCAGGCGACGATGGTTTCCTACCAGGGCCCCTAGCCGCTAACGTGCGGTTCCTACCAGGGCCCCTAGCCGCTACCGTGCGTTACTGTGGGTTATAACTGGGGTCACTAGCAGTTATGACTGGGATTTTCATGGGTTAATGTGGGTTATAAGTAGCTATTATAACTGGGATATTACCACAGTAACTATTTTTGATGGTTGATTGATAAGATATTACCATAGTAACCAGCTACTTACCATAGTAACTCTTGGGTAAGTAACCACTTCTGTGGGTTATAACTGGGGATATTACCATAGTAACTCTTGTTGATGACAGTAGTGCGCCCTGCTACTAGTAGTTACTGATTGCTGGTGATTATGATGAGTACTAGTGGTTAGTAGTGGCAACTAGCAGGCAAATGACACATATCACTATAGTGAAGAAGAAGGGCCAGGGGTTAACAATGATGGTTAAACTCCAACAATCGTAGTGGTTTATGATGGTTGCGAGTAGTTCGCTAAAGGTAAATGGTGGTTGTACAAGCACGGCTAATCAACAACAATGATAAGGGTATAACCAGAAACAACCAACAATGATAGGGGCTGAAAGTTTTAATGCTGATGAATCAATTGTGATTAATGATGGTTCATCATGATTCATGAACAAGCAACATTTGTAAATAAAGTTTAAACCATGATCAAATATAAATAATTAAACACTGATTAGATAATTGTTGACGATGGTTCACGATGGTTGCCAATGGTCACTAATGGTTGACAATGGTCGGTATTGACAAATGTCAAGCAGAAAAATGACTGGTCCATGCTGTTTTGTGTGTATCCATGGATGATGGAAAAATACGTGGCAAACAGGATAAATATGGATAAAAAATGCAGGTTCAACAACAACATGAACTAACAATAAGTCACAAAAATATGGGCAATTGAATATTGGCGGACTATATAATGATTACTCAAGAACGGTCGATGACTGCAAACAAACAACACATCAGTAACGCCAGATTCAGTCTGAATGATAGGGGCTACTGAGAGGCTGGGACAACATCCAACAAAAAAAACAACAGTATTGGCAATAGAACCACTAACAGCACCCAAGTCGCCGTGTGTTGACTACCAGTGCCAGCAATATGAATCCGAACGCACTCACGTGATTCTGTCTCACTTTGGATCTTCGAAAGATATACCAGGTCGAACTTGGGCACCGGGGCACAGACCGACAGCCCTAGCTAAACAAGACACCTTTCGGCCTGGCTATATCTACTCTTTGGAGCCTGGATGGCTGGAACCTGATTTTCTAGCTTGCCAGGTGAATCAAACCTAACCGCCTGGGCATTTCAAACCATAGGTAAACCATCTAGAAATGCTGGCTTATCCAGCCAGCTATCTTAGATTGACAGTGTAACTTCGAGAGTACAGAATGAAGACGTGGAATTGTTTCCTTCTACACAGAAATAAGCACCCAATAGGCTCTTGGAAGTCAAACAATCCAGGTGTTCCTATTTCGACTGCACTTTTCTTCCAGGGTTTCCTAGTGTCGCGCATGATACACATGTGATTGTATAGCTATCATCCATGGAGAATCCATATAGGCTGATATAGGTGATTCTCAATATACAGGACCCCAAAAGGGTTGCTTTTTTACTATACATATCTATACATGGTTCAAATTGGATGATAACTTGGGGGTTATGACTTGAGAAACCTCCATCTCTGCCTACAAAACATCATGATGATCGCTGCAACAGTCACACCCCCGCCTGGCCAGAAGACACGTACGGATCCAAGGGCCTCATCATGAGGACATGACATACCAACTAGGTACCGGCTTGTGTTTATGATGGTGTGGTAGGTGTATCTAAGTTACTTACTTACTTACTTGGTTTGATTATAGGTTATCTAAGTTACTTATGTACTTATTTGGTTTGATTATAGGATATCATAGGTGTATCTACGTGTTTGGTGTACCTACTGCTGGTTTGATCATCATACAGTCATCAGTTCTGACTATACTGTTGATATTGCGCGAATTCACATGGATGTATATCAACAAATCATCAATTTTGGTGGTTCCAAGAAAGTAGGTTTCCCCGGAACCAACGTGTCTGAGGGTTCCCCAGAACCAACGTGTTTTTCCTCTGATCATTTCATCTTTGTGCGTAATATCAAAAGATTTGTTCATGTACGTGCCACAAGCCGTCATATACAAGCATGAAGGGTTACTCCGTTCGTAATCACATCCACAAATATATTATGGGGAAAAATCCACAAATAGTTTCGGCAAAATAGCAATGTGTGGAGATAAAATTGTAACAAGGTCCAACAAACTCATGGAATTACCACTGGCTTTTGAATAACAATGTGATGCTAGAATGATGAATTGCTGATAAATATTGATCAATGGCGAACATAGGATAGCACATGACATGTCCATGCCTTGCCCTGAAGCTGTGACTTACTGCATTTGATATATGGCAGCAAAAAGCGAGGATGCAACATGAACACAAACAACCAGTAAGAGCAATGAGACCAATTCTGAAAGAACTGCTTTCACTGTCACTGCTAGTGCCCGAAGTTCCACAGCTAAAGCTTCAAATACCTTCAATTTCTTATGCGACCTTTTTCGAAAAGGCCCGTGATCATTCCGAACCCAGATACATCCAAATACCATAATCAGTTAGTCCAAATCTGTGGACATACCGCTTGACCACTCCCAAAAAAAGAGCAAGCAAATTGAGGGTCCACCAGAGACGATGCACCACCAATTATGTTGATGGCGCAAAAACTATGCCTCAAGTGGAGGCTCATCATTTCCAGAAAGGAGAAGTCCAAAGTGACCACTGAAGCCACCAACGAGCCACTTATCCTTTGAACCACACTGCAGCTTTGACTTCCTTGCAAGATCATGAAGGAATCTCTACCAAGTGGTTCCCCTGGGTGAACCAGATGCGTGGTAGATCTAAGCATGGCCTCAGCTTCCTTAGCTCAGCTGGAAAATCCATCCGTGCGTTTTTGGATGACCATTTGACGGGGGCTTCCAGTTGGCAGGTGAATCTTCCACGAGGTAAGCAGCCGTTGGATACCATTGTTTATATATGTAATCATCATTACTACCCTTGTAATTAAACCACTGCAACTGAATTATTCATGTTTAATTAATCACTATACAGTGACTCACAGTCCTGATTGATTCATCATGATTGTATTATAACACTAAATTAACTTGATTCAGAACTATCAATTCTTCGCCGTCATTAACATCTGCAAAATATGTCAACTTCTAAGCGCAACTTGCTGACACCACAGAACACTGCACGTGCTTCTGGGTTGCTGATCGTCAGCGCCACAGCTGAACCTGACATGCTGCCACCACACATCATGCCTGACAAATGGTTCACAAGTGCCAAATAATGCCAAAATGAATGAGGGAGAAATAATTACCTATTTATCACACATTAATATCAATTAATCATTATCTTATAGGAGTAGTATGAAGAATGCGCATGGTTAACCCATGATTGATAAATGATTCATAGCACGCAATCATCGTTCGATCATCAGGTATTCAGCTGGTTACAGCTGAGTTTTGAAAGGGTTCCCAGTTTTTAAGGGGTAATCAACCAGGAGGTTGGTTGACAGCGCAAACAGTCATACGCTGCCAGCATCTCAAAAACCCTTGGTGCTGGGATGGTACGGCAATGATGCTACTGGTCTGCTATCCAACAAGAATTTAGCAGTTGGAAAACAAACTCAACGACAATCAAAGCCATTCCAATGGGTCAGAACCACTAGGTAGGAACCAACCAATCAAAAACAATATTGTAAATCTATTATATGATTCTTGTTGGTCAACATTTCAATGGAAAACACGTTCCAACAATAACGACCAGAACAACGCCCAGCATAGCAACACGAATGGGTAAGAACCACCCAATCCGTGTCAGCCTTCCTCCGGAGCAGCCAGGGCAGTTGAGTGCAGGGGGGATGGCCCAAAGGGCACACAACCAACAGGCCAGCTGGACCCGGATGTCGAAGAAGTATTGACGCCAACACATGGGCACAGCCTCTGCGGGCTGATGACGGTCACCTCTGCAAGGCCAATTTTTGCAGGCAAATCAAGGCTTCTAGTCTAAAATCAGGAACATACAGCAATAATGATGGTAAGAAACACATTTTGAAATGCGATGTTAATACATGTTGATAATCAACTCAGACTCATGAGTGACTATTGTTGTTCTTCAATCATCAAGGGTAAGCCCCCTTTGGACGGTTGTCGAATCAGGTCGACGCCCTGCCATTGGGCCTATAGATCTTGCGAGTTTGCTCACTCATATGCCACGTTTTTATGCTGAGATACAGTGGTTCCTCAAAATAGGGCATCCCCAAATCATCCAATATTCATCATTGCAACAGTCAACAATCCATCCATTTTTGTGGTTCCCCATCTTGAGGAATCAACCCCCACATGTTTGCTGATTTCAACCGATGCGTCATGACGCGTCACCAAGGCAGCTGTGAATCTTGGCCGTTGGCCCCCAGCGGCCTGCGCGAGACCTTTGACTGTGCCAGCAACTGCGCAGAAGTCGACGATTTGTGCCTTAGCGGGGCAGCCACGGAGGATCCATGGAGGTTGGTGGCAGCTGGGTTGGATTCACCTGCACAAGCCTCTTGCCTTCATCGGATGCATTTTCGAAACGAGGGGGTCAGAATGAGAATGACCATCTGCTTGGTGGTTGAACTAACCTGTCATGAAAAACATGTTTGGAAACCACCAGCCAGCAATGTGTATGAAGAAAATGCCGTGTAATTATCCATGAATGGTTGCTTAATGTTGTTATTATTCTGTATTATCAAGTATCTGGCATGCCAGCCAGCCTGACCATAAAGAGCCTCGTCTAACATCTCCATGTGCACAGAAATTACTGGTTGGTGGTTTCAACCTCTCAAAAATAGTGGTTATATCATCATTTCACCACGTCGGGCCTCTGTCCCGCACCCCAAAATATTGGTCAATCATCAAACCATCCCTTTTCTCTTAAGCGGGAGGCTACAGCTTGCTGGCCTCTGTCAACCCAACCATCCCAAATATCGTGGAACACTTAAAATGTTTAATTTCAGACCACCATTTAGATATGGTCCCAATCCGTGGCGGCCGTTTTGTTGAAGTAAGAGGGCTGAATTTTGATTCACAAAGTGACTTGCACGCTGGTACTCATAAATTGGTGGAAATCAATCCACCCGAAACAAGGCAGTTGTATCCACCACAACTGCTATACTGTAGTAAGCCTAAATATGAATAGATTAGCTGACTATGAGGAGCATCACTATCACTGTGTAGATTTCCTTGTCATAGATAATGGCACTTCCCTGTTCAGGTAGTATCATCCAGCGTGACCAACCGTTTTTGTCAAAGCAGCTCACTTTCTTGACGCTGAGCCCCAGAGAGTCATGGGCAAACATATCCATCACACGTTGCAAGCTGATTAGGTTTCAACCCAATTCTTTGCATCAACCCATGCTTCAAATCAACAAATTGAGCCATAGCCCATAGCTATGAAAATGCTGTAGATTCTGACCCGCCTTGGCACGTGTAAGCGGTATATGGCGTCATTTTCCTGTGAGGTATTGCGGGGTCCACAATGTTCCCTCAGCCGGCCCCTGGGATGTTGGGCGGGCATCGCGGCATTTGCGAAGCTGTGTGTCCAGCAAACCAGTAACATATGGTATTCTCTGCATCCTGAGGAGCGCAGCAAAGCTGCGCCGCTGCGCGAAGTTCTAAATTCGAAGGTGACAAATTCACGAATTTACAGTTGTATTTTGTAATCCAAGAATAGAGTGTGATGGTGATAGTCCCAACAATGGACCCGGTATCATAGGCACCATCCAAACCGAGTTTTGAATCTATATACGAGATGTCTTGAACGACTAGGCATGCAAATTCAATTGCTTTGATTTAGATCTTAGGCATACTGAAAGGTCTATTGGTTCTGACCATATTCCTCTCAGGATCCAAATCCCCAATACAAATCCTTTTCATAGTCCTGATTGTATGTCTGCCATGCGACATGGGGACATCAAAGGGATTTGAATTCAACATCTGCATAATATGCAAAGACCTGTGGAAATCAATACCCATGTTCCACACTCAAAGTGCCGGTTTTTCAAAATTGGGGTACCACCGAATCATGCAATTTGTTAACCATGCATCGTAATAAACCAGTCATAACTTGGGAGGTTCCCTATGGCTTGCGAACCCACCAAATTGAGCAAACCTCATGCAGTAGCACTTTCTCAAGCCCCGGGAATCAGTTGCCACCCCGTGGTTTGCAGTTCACCCCACGTCACTCCTATCGCAGCCCCCTTGTCCTTGGCCGGGTGCCACAGATTCGGAGCTCCAGCTTCATAGCCTTGGGAGAGCGAACAGCTGTGCTGCGTGGTGGAACCTCCCCAAGATGAGATGTATCTGTCTATTTGGCTGTTTCTCAATTCATAGGGGACCCCCATATCATCCATTATTAATTAATCCTTTTGAGTACTAAACCATCCATAACTTGGGGATACTTGGCTCCCTATATTCAGCAACCACCATTTCGGACAAGCTGGCTGGCCGTCCAACACACTGCTCGCTGTGCTTCCGGACCAAAACACGTGCCCGCCAGACCCGAGCTTTGCAAAGCGTTCTGCAGCCCCTTGGCCGTAAAGGGCCAACATGCCTGCGACCCAGCGACATGACATGGGCTGCCAAATAAGCTCAGGTATGTTGAAGGATGTGGGGTCATGGGCCCCAGGCTTATAGAAAAGGGGCAGCTTGGCCCATGGAATTGAACTAAATAAGTATATAACCATTTGCCGTAAAGAGCTTGTGATTTATAGAATTCATTAACCATAATAGCTGCTATAACCATCATCAATGAATAGCTCTTGAATTAACCATCAAAATGGGTGGGTACTTCAACATGGATCTTCAGTGATCATCATTGATTTTATGGGTATCCCACACAAGTAGTCCTGGATCATGCACAAACATTTACTCCAAGTGCCAGTGAATCTTTAGATTGGGGCTGATACAGCGTTCAGCTTGAACAATAAACATAGAAAAACACAAAGACTAAACGACACAAAGCAATACCGTTTCCATGCGTGATTCGGGTACTGGAAATTGATGCGGCATTGTAATTTAATGTATGCATGCGGCTGCATGCATAAACACATATATATATATACATATACACATTTATAGCACAAAAACATAAGATCTATGTGCAATTATCTTTTACAGTTTGTTCTGTTTTAGGTACACATACAATAGATTGGTACATCTATGCACGTTCCACAAAAATCTCATTTCATTTGCATGTACGAGTAAATGCAGAATCAAAATTATGATCCAATACTTCAATTTGTTGCTAGATGATCAAGCAAAACTATCTGGACACTGAGCTCATTATAAGTATGCCACTGAACCATCTACATTTGAGTTATACATATTAAAAAAACACACACACACACAAATATATATATATATATATACATACATACATTACTCAAAAGGACTTGCCCAAGCTCTTATACGGGCTTGCTTACAATATACAGTATCCTCTACAAAGAACTAGCGCAGCTTTCAACAGTTCACCAACCAGCTGGTTTTCATGACTCATTCAGTATCAAATCACCAGGGGAATGACCGGGGCCACCCATGGATACTGGACCAATCTACGGCCAATTTCTGCGCACCTGGAAGAAATGGCGGGAAAGAAGACCTCTAAGCCGATTGAAATTGCAAACAAATGGTGGAAAATGCTCCAATGGTGGTTTCTTAAAATTTTGGTATCCCAAAAATGGTTGGTTTCATACTATAAACAGTTAATATTGGAAGAATTGGGGGTACCTCTATTTTGAGAAGCCACCAAGTGATTGTTTACACTAGGCTTAGAATCCTGGGGGGGTTGTGCTCAACCCCTATGTGAACAGTGGCTTTTTTGCTCTATTTTCTTGAGGGTTTGTCACTTACTCCCCAGTTTACAGTGGATTTTTGGCTTTATATTCTTTTCTTTTTGGGGGGTTGTCATGGTTTGTCACTTACTTCCCTGCGCTGCATGGGTGTACAATCAGTCGGTTGGTTGTCATCGTACGCGGCGATAATAATTCATGATACAGTATGATTGATAATAATGAACAGTTTTCGATACTGAGTACAGTAAGCATGGAGTCAACAATCAATTGGCATGATTAGCTATCATCTATATTGATTAAGCACGATTCATCATGGCCTATAGGCCATCATTGATAGCTGCCGGGATGTTCACACAGGCTTCGGGCGCTTGGTATTGACAGCGCCCAGCCTCTGTACACGACAGGCCATTAGTGCTGCAGACGCTATTGCAATCTTCGTCCTTCGGGGAACCAGAGTGGGGGGGATTATTCTTTGCAGGAATGAATTATGGTTTCGAAGCGGGTTGGTAAGGATGCAGGTATCAATCAGGTCCCGGACTGTTTCGATTTGAGGCATGCATCTCACTCAAATCTCAAGATCAAAGTCAACCATGCCAAAGAAATTGTGATCATGAGCCACTAGCAACCACTACAATTAAGCATTACAGTACAGCTACTATGATCAGCGAATTTCAACCAGCATTATCCACTAGGAACTTTGTGGCTATCATCTACTATCAACTACTATCATCTCATGGAATCAGCTGCTATCATCAAATCATAATCTACTATCATCCGCTAACCAAATAGTAAACACCATAAATGATTGCTATCATCTACTGTCATCTACTGCCATCTAACCAACTAGCAAGCACTTAGTTGTGGTCGCCAGAACAATCACAAACTATCTATTAAAAACATTTATGGCTTCTGTCATCAACCATAGTCGTAGCCATCTATTGATGACTAGAGCCATCTACCATTATCCATTCGCCATCATGATCATAGCTACTATGTCAAGTGGAATCAGCCACTATCATTTGCTAGGAAATCTACTATGACCATTTCTGGCTAGTTTAATCTATTATAATCATAGCCACCTATTGATGGCTCGAGCCATCTACCATCATCCATTAGCCATCATGATAGTAGCTACTATATCAATCTACGTAATTAATGTAAACGGTAATTAACCACTATCACATCTACTCTCATCTACTCGCCACAAGCATCAGCTACTCTTCAAGCAGCAGCTACAAGCATCAACAAAGACGGGGTCTCTGCGCCCCCGCCGTCCTCCCATGCAATGCTGATGTGCCACGTTACTTCCACCGGAAGGGCCCTGAGTCGTTGAGATGGTGAAATCCTGGTTGGTTGAGGATGGGTCGTGGTGGTTCCTCATGGTTCAATAGTGGCCAATGATGGTTGGCTTTTGGTTGATGATGATTGGTGATGAATCAAACATTGCTAATGAAGGTTAACGGTGCCTCATGACTGGTAATGTTGATGTCGATTTGAATAAGATGGTGATCAACGTTGCTTAAGAATGGGGAAGTATGGTTCATTAAGTGTTTTACGTGACTCATCACTGTGGCTGATGATTTATGGTACGTAATGATGAATACAAATGACGGATAAAATGTATGATCGATAATGCACTGATTGGGTTTGTCCACAAATGGTGTGCATCTGGTTGGTTTCCCTATTAATGATGATCATTTAGGGGTACCCGCACTTGTGGACAAACCCACTAGTGATTGATGATGGCAGTGATAGTCAATACAAGGACTCCTCAGTGAACGTGATGCTATAGCCGCTGATGACCGACATGAAGCATGACAATGGATCATTGATGGCCGGCCATCCCTCCGCTCATGGGTTTGTGCCGTGATCGACTGGGGCTGCAGAGTCATGATTGAGTGCCATTCTGGGTTCATTGAATGTATCCAAGCTTTGTTTTTGATTGGAAATCCCATTGTAATGGTTTCTAATTACGCAGGTTGATGTTCCAAACATGATTGTTATGGTCAGACATGGTCAGAGTTGTATTGAAATTGCTTTTGGATATTATATACCATCATTATTAGTTCTATGTGCCGACATGGCTACGCACTGCGATTGAGTTTCAGGCCAACAAAGGACCAGCCCAGTCGACAGCCTCAGCAGTCACAGCTGTGGGGGAACACATGAGGACCAAACACATATTCTATTCACTTACACATCAATACACATTCACATATATAAACTACCAACTATTCATAGTTGAGAATACAACCCAATCAATGAATAGAATATCTACAAATGGAACAAAATGGAGCCAAACAAATCTGGCTGATGGTTTCAAACCCTATGAAAAATATTCGTCAACCAACCAATTGTTGATAATTGCTGCGGAAAATAAGACATGTTTGAAACCACCAACTAGAAATGATGCTTGGATTCCAACCGGGACTTCCATCACTGACGGCGAGATCAGCGGTTCCCAGCAGTGCCGACGAATCACCAACAAAGCCCTGGAGTTGCACACTGGCTGCTGATGGACTCATCACAGCTCAACAAAAAAGCCAGCTGGTCTACAAGGGACCGGGCCCCGTTCACCAGCTATAGCCGTTGGGTTATAACTGGGGTAGCTCCCACTATAAGTCGGTTCTAGGCAAATGAATAAGGCTATAGGAAGTTCACGGATACATCAAAGCATTGGTTCAACGAAGTGCATCGTCAATTTGGGAGTTAGTTGAGAACTGGCCATGTATGAAACCTATATCAGTAGTCAAAGATCCCAAAGGATTGTGATCAGTAGACCACCGCTGATTGCAACCAGCAAGGCTCCATCGTTCCATGAGTCCCCCTGAGGTTCCCAGCCAGAGCCAACGCCATCTTCCCATGATTCAGGGAAGGACATGGGCAGAATTTGAACTCACTCCTAGTGACAACTTTTGGCACCATTGCTTCTTGTATAAGTCCATCTCGGCGTGCGTTCATCCTTTATAGCAAATGTGCGATTTTGCAGGCCCCAAGTTGGCCTACCAAAGAAGAAAGTCTTATCACTATCACAACCCGTCGAAGTCACGTATTTTTTGCAAAATGATCATCCTCTGCACACGAAATAGTAAAACTCACGTACTGCCAAAGTTATTGGTGGGGCCTTGACTGATGCCAGGTAGAGCCACACACACACACACAAAAAAAAAACATGTTAACTAGGGCTAAGTAGGACATATATGTACAAGTATGTACATATGTATATATGCATGTAACCAGTTTCTCTTCTAGCATGTATTATCATGTATTTGCGGATTATGTTTTAGCAGCTAATTAAGCATCAGTTGCAGCATTTCATCATCTGCAAGTTTGTAATTGTGTTTTCACCGCAGTCGCGGCCACCTCGATGCAAAAAATCTGCGGAGTTTGTCTAAAATGGTCTCCTGCCAACGACATCCTATGTGTAGGTTTTGTAGGGCACAGAAAGTCACATCCACAGGTTTTCTAGGGGATTATAGTGGTCACTAATAGGGGATGGTAAACAAGAACATGGGGAATCTGTGTGGGTTTTGTCCAAAAATGTTGTACCCTCAGGTCACTGGTGGAATTCCAATTCTGTAATGACATGGCTATGAACTTGGATGGTTAATAGGTACCACCCTTTATGGACAAGCCCAAAGTCCCCGATCCTAGCTGCGGGCTCACAAATCAACTAGGATACATTATATCAATCAAATCAGATTCCGATCCTAGCTTCTGGTGATTATAAATCATTTATAGCATTTATCAACTGTATCAAAGGGCAACCGGTGCAGCAAAGGCACTTATTCTGTCCATACAGCCACCAGGATTCCGATCCATAGCTACACGTCTTGGATATGGCAGTTTCTTCAAAAGCAAACCAGGTGCTTTCTTTGAAAAGATGTGGGTATTGGTAAACGTCGGTGTATCAGTACACAGCACCTCCATATCTTTGTACACGTTCAAAAAATGATGGTATACCCCAAGCATCCCAAGTGATGATCACGTCCATGGGGCAACCGGTGGGCTCGGGGTAAGTTGCCTAGGCTCCCAGGATGGCAGTCAGGAGGACCCCCTCCAGCAGCGCATTTGTCCAACGCTCGCACGAGCTCACGGCTTCGTCCGAATGAGATCAATGTGGCAGGCCAAGGCCAGAGACGCCGACATCAACGGCATCGGTGGAGGACGATTTGCAAGACTAATGCATTGCCAAGCTCCAAGCCTTGCATGCAAGACTAATGCAAATGATAGGAAAACGGCTGGGTTTTCCTTTCCCAGGGAGAGCTGAGAATCTGCATGTTGGACCAAAGCTTATCATCACAAATTCACAACTTCATGAACAAACATCCCTCTCCCGGGTTTGAACGAAGCATGCCAATAAGTGATTAAGCTTCGGTGATACTGCATTTGTTAGCTTCTCTATCAACAGGCTTCTTAGAACTTATGACCATTTTGACATGTTTATTCTTCAGAAGTGATTACCCTCTGGAAAACTAAGCTGGAAGCTTGACATCCCCATGTTTTTCAATGAAACAACATTCTAAATAGTGGATGTTCCACTTCCAACTCAGTTGAATGAGCCTATCAAACAATCAGCAGGCAACGTTCAGAATCTCTCAGCGCTCTCCACGGGTCTCCCACAGGCTAGCAGTCTCACAGGTTGAAGCTGCTGGAACGGGGCCACTTGTTCTCCACCTGTGGCGACCATGGCTTAGTCACTAGGATGGGAAATGATGGGTAGTAGCTGATGGTGAATGAATTATACGATGACTAGCCGATGGTGAATGAATACGATGACTAGCTGACTAGTTGATGCTTCATCACTGATTGGTTTCGGTTGATGATGGTCAATGATAGCGGTGAAACAACTGAAAGCATGTGAATGTGTCCTGGAAAAAAGGCCAGTAGGATTCCTAAACTCAGAAGCCCCAAAGTGAAGACACTCATGAAGCGGTTTGCCTATAAAACAGGTACTTGGGTGCGCTTTGAACTGGCACAAAGCGAGAAGTGGATGAATTGGATTCGGGATTTCCGATCCTGAATAAAACAGCACTTGTTTGTTTGAGCACCCCAAAGCGCAACAGGGAACCAGTAAGCTTTACCACTGTTGCTAAACTTTACCAGGAAGCAACCAACAAAGCTTAGCAGCTTTACCGTTAAGTTGTACGTGCTCTACAATCACTGTTTACCATTACCACTAATCATCCAGCGATTGGACAAGCCAATGCCTGATGAACCGAAGCTACTACAGACTGCTCAGCCCAAAAAGGCCGGTTTGGCACCCAAGTGATGCCACACAAATTTCAGCCATACTCTGGGGATCAAGATTGCAATCTTGTTACCTTACCCCATGTGAATACCATGTGAATACACATGATGTGAGACTATCTATAGTATTCAGAATGTGCCTAAAAAAACATGTTTTCTGGGCGATATCAAAACCCTATCGTGCGTATTAATACTGCAGTTCTGAGGGACATCATACCCCATATCAAAATCATTGCGATGCTTCGACATGCCTTTGTAACCACTATTGTTGTATTGTACCCATATATCTATGGAACATCCCAAAACATTGAAGTTTCAACCTGTGTCAGAAGCTTGAACCTGTTGCCAAGGGACCTGTGGAGTAGGAGTTGTCACTCCAGGTTCCAGAAACTGTCCACTGGTTACACCATCCTTTCCACCAACAATCTGCTTGTCAGTTGAGCAGTGTCAAAAACCTGGCCGCGTGCTGTTCCTCTGGTAGTGGAGATTCGCAATCATGGGTTACCATTGAGATCCCTTACCAGCTCAACTTGATGATCAACCAACTAGCTCTCAATGCCTTTCGGTGGCCCGTTCCCACACACAACCCAAGTCATGACCTATGGTTGCATAATTGATTGTAAATAGGCTATTAGTAATACTGTTTGACTTAATGATTACCACAATGGTTAATGGTGAAATTTCTGAAATTCCCATTGATGAGTGGCTGGATATAATTACAATACTTATTAGTGACCATTACAATCTGTAGTTATTGAGGATTTCATGCTGGCCAAACATGTGACCATTACAATAATCATCATTAACATGCATTGTAATAATTAATTTTGACAATTACTGCAATTACAAGTGATAATGATACTCTCGCAATCTGTAAGTATCCTTTCTACAGTAATTAATTGTGACAGTTACTATAGAAAGGATAGAAATCATATACTATAATTCTCAATGATTATTAGTGATTTGCTTACATCATATTGCACACAATTACTTAATCAATTGTAATAACTAGTGGTCACTGTAGTCAATTGTAATCACTATAGTTATGGATGATCACTACAGTTACTATTTCCAATGGATAACCATTATATATAATCACTATTCACTATTTGAAATCATCAAATAACTATTGAGGATTGTTATTTGATTGTATTATATTGATTTAAGACTGTAATGAATAATCACCATAGTTATTATTTGCAATTATCAAACAAAGGATTATAACCATTATAACCAATCCAATCCTCACTATAACAATTATAACCATTACAACTATTGAGGATTCATTTCACGTGATTTGGCTCAGTCCTGGCAAAATTTGGTCAAATTTGGCCGCGAATATTGGAGATATATATATATATATCTATATGTAAGCAAAACTATTTGGCATACTGCAAATTTGGCCGCGCCTGGCTCAGTCCTGGCGCCAGCATGGCGAACTGCTCGGTCCCATCTTCCTGGCCGCGGTGGCGCGATAGATTCGTGCGGCGGAAAGTGCCCCTGATCGAAAAGCGGCGATGACTTGCGGTTCATGGTGGATAATTGAAGGACATATATGCAATTAATTATGGTGGATTAATTATAGATGATTAATCTCAGCTATGATGGATATAGGACTTCTCAATCATTGTTACTGATGATTAATGATGGTTGACTTTGGCTATTTGGCTAGTGAAGGTTCATCATATGATGATTCATTATGATGTTAAATCAGTCACTTATGGTCCAACACCCTGAGATGACGGCTGAACCCTCCCCCAGCCACATGCTGGGTTGGAAATATCACAATCTGCGATTTCGCAGATGCTTTGGGCGTGAACTCGAGGCTCTGGGAAACCCCGAACCCATGGTTTGACCTCAGGAAATGCCGTCAACAACTAACAGTTACCATGAAATTTGATGAAACATATGAAATTTATTACCCAACAACTAACAGTTACCAACAACCAACAGTCAACAACTACAACTAACATAAAATATGATTGAACAAATCATCCTTTGGAATCGATATAATAGATATTGATAGCTGAAATGTCAATCCTTATACTCTCTCGCAACCCAACCTGGAAGTGGAAAATCCACCATTTGTGCTGGTTTTACCCATAAACAAGGTGATTGTTTGCTTCCAGATTCGTTTGCCAAAGCATAATGAACCATGTGATGGCAATGGATTACGCCCCTGGGTAGGGAATCAACTGACAATGCACGCCTCCGCTTCCCACTCCAGAGCGTCTCTATCATCAAAGTCCATCCTCACCACTGGGAGTGGCAAAGCAACCGCTACAGCCATGGGGGGTTCTCAAGCCGGTTTGGGAAGCCGAAAAAATGGTCGGTTTATCACTTTTACTCCTAAAAAAAGGGCAGTTTATCACTTTTACTGATGAATAGTGCACCATTTCGGGGTCCGCTATTTTGAGAAACACCCAGATTACTGTAAATACTACCAAGGTGTATTGAAAACTATGAAAATGATCATCATGATCCATCATCATCGTGATCATCGCCAAATCATCATGATTATGCAGCATGGGCAGTCGATATCAACTAACAATCATAGAAACCAATATATGCAGCATGGGCAGTCGATATCAACTAACAATCATAAAAACCAATATAGTGATGGCAGTTGTTGAAAATCGACACATAACCAGCTTACTTGATTCTCAGCTGATGCTACCCAACATCTTTGATAATACAAACACGTTTCATGACTTTTCGATTCATGGCTGAAGTGCTGCTATCCTCATAACTTTGGTGGAATGACATAAAATTAAACTATCTACTATATTTCATCTTTCTACTGCTGCTGCAGCTAAAAAAATATATTTTCTATCATTTTCTTACACAAATTTGTACAGCCAATACCCATCTTTTGCCCTTCCAAACTCGATTACCCATCCAAACGGTAACCACTTTCAACCACAGCTTAACTACCCAGTGGGTAGAGTCAAAAAGCCCGTATATAAATTACATAAGATGGATGAATGTTCCTCTTGGTTCAATCCTGGTTTGTTCACTGAATTTCAAATGGTCAACTATGAACCCCGGATGTTTGAAGTGTTGGGGTGGAATCCCTTTGAATCAATTTTGAAATAACTCTAGTTGGATCAGTTGGATCGAATTTGATTACCTAATGGAATCCGTTTGAATTAATGGTACCAGCAGTTGGTTCTCAAATGTGCCCTACCAGGTACCTCTTCCATTTCAGTTTCACTGGGCGAAGTCAGCATGTCTCTGGCCACTCAGACCACCACCGTTGGATCTGGTCACAGGTTCCAGGGTTCCACGTTGACTTTCCGCGGTTTTTTATGCGCCTTTGGCTGAATGATATCGGTACCAAGCAAGCGGTTTCAAAGGTTTCAGGGGCCCCTGCTGCCAACTTGCTGATATGTCTGTGAGTCAGTGCTCGTGCCCAGCAACACAGGTCACGGCACTTGTCACGGCCTTGTCACAGTTGGTTCATGGCGAGCAGCCACAGCAACACATCCTAAAACCCGCCCTTTGAGGTGATACTGCGATGGGATTTCCGCAACGTTCTTCGACAAGTATGAACCATTAAGCATTACAATGGCAATTAGTTATATTGTAACAAATAATGGCCATCGATTGGTTACAATGGCCATCGGTTAACCATTACAATGTAACCATTAATGACCTTTCAATCGATTAATGGTCAATTGGAACCAATAACCGAGAACATCATTTGACATTGGCAAATCAGTGAAGTTGTCAACCACAGCCATATTGGATTCATATTGGTAGTTGGTTAAGAACCATATACCTACAACTGTGAGCTTGTTGTTTTGTTAAGGAAATTAAGCTAGCCAAGTTATCATAATCAAACAAACCAACTATATCATCTATATTAACAACAATGACAATAATTCACAACTGTAGCCAATGAACCATGATCATTTTCAATATAACCATGATATACCATAATTGTAAAACAACAAGCCAACTATAGCCAAACATATCCAATCATCATCCGAATTAACAACAAGTCAACAAGTCGCCCATCATCTATGGCTTCTTGTTGACCAACCGTCGGCTACGGCGGTGACAACCGGAACTGACACCGTCGCGGGCGGCCAAGACTCTCGATCTCCGGCATGGAGGCCATGGTCGTGTTCTTGGAACGCTGATACCTTTTCCGACCCGCAACGAACCAACCATGGCTGGGGCCGGGTGTAAAAAAGGATCAGAAGTTTAAAGGGTTCGGGTTTCAGAAGGGTTTATGAGGTTTTATAAGGGTTTATAGGGTTTGAAAAGGGTTTAAAGGGATTTTTGGGGGTTTAGAAGGTTTTATAAAGGTTTTCAAGGGGTTAAGATTTTGGAAAGGTCAGTAAGCAATGGGTTATAGGATGTTATAGGGATGGACTGTTGAAATATTATGGTTTAAACCTTGGGTTTAAAAGGATTGACAATGGTAACCCATGGTAACCCCATCAAGCCTTTGCTGTGGCTGCAGAGTGCTGGACCCCGAAATGTAGCTGTGCTTTTCATGTTGGGATGTATCAATACTAGCCAACCAAAGAAATGGGTTGGTGGCATCCAACAAAGACTAATTGGGTTCTTTATGGAATGCGAACAAGGTATCGACCAAGAGCAAGCAAAATAACTACTAGCTCCAATGATCTGTAATCGGCAAAACAATTTGCCACATCGTTGTAGATGGGTCCTGTCATTCTTACCATCTGGATCGCCAAGTCCACGTCTTGGCTTGATCACGCTTGGACATGACAATGCCAGGCGATGTAGAAAGTATGTCGAAGTGGCTATGGATCGGACATAGAAGTATGCGAAGCCACCAAGCTGCTATGATCCACGGCTCAAGGCATGGATCACGAATTATGGGGCCTAGGGCATTGATCCACATGGTGACCTGCACCTAGGCTACAGATTTGTGCGACCTGATTGGTACCACCTTCTGACTCCGCTTTGGGTCAAGCCATGACCCTGGAAATGTTCATCTCCAGTGGTCACTTGACATACCCGGCGAATCAATGTGGCGAATCCCCTTGCAAAAGGAACCCTTGCGAGTGAGCTGTTGTAGTTTTTCGGGGTCAATGGTGCCCTCCATTGCCCTGTTTGCACGCTGCAACTTCAACGCGTCGTCTCTGGCTTTTTCAAACAATGTCTTTGGATCCCACTTACCAATGTCTGCCCCATACCCAATCCTTCCAGCTGCCTCTATAGTAGGTAACCAGGGAACCCCTGGCATAGGGATTCTTCCACTATGGTTGAGGCTGGTCAAAAGTTAATGATGAAGCATCCTTTATAGTATAAACTGTTACCCTTATCATCTTTATCAATAACCATAACTGTTCCCCTTAATACTAACTAGACGACGGTTGGCCCGAGAGCGAGTAAGGCAATGTTATAGCAGCCTCCAATATACTAATTCAAAAAGACTAA
>VSDK01018951.1:0-64533 GCA_009767595.1 Symbiodinium kawagutii
GAAAATACAAACAGATCAATTTTAAAAAAATATATTTATATATTTATTTATATATATATATATTCATTTTATTTCAATATAAATATAAATCAATCTTTTTACATGTGTTGACTTCTTCCATCGAACCCAATCCCCCACCGCTCCTGCGATGGCTCTTCTGGTGGCGCAGCATCTCCGTCCTACAGAGGGCAAACAAATCAAAAGCAATGAAGATTGAATGGGCTGGATCGCAACACAAATCGGCACATGTACACTCAACATCTTCTGAAGAAACGGTTTCAATACCAAAGGATCAAGCCTGAAAAGCTGGCGCCTCGATTCGGTTTCCTCCATCCTGCGGCTGCAAGAATGGGTTCGATGTCTCCAGTCCACAATTCACATGACATGAGACTCAAAACCTGAAAATACAAATGAATCAATTTAAAAAATATTTAGATATAAATAAATAAAGACAAAAATAAATATATCTTTTTACGTGTGTTGACTTCTTCCATCGAAACCCAATCCCCCACCGCTCCTGCGATGGCTCTTCTGGTGGCGCAGCATCTCCGTCCTACAGAGGGCAAACAAAAGCAATGAAGATTGAATGGGCTGGATCGCAACACAAATCTGCACATGTCCACTCAACATCTTCTGAAGAAACGGTTTCAATACCAAAGGATCAAGCCTGAAAAGCTGGCGCCTCGATTCGGTTTCCTCCATCCTGCGGCACTGCCAGAATGATTTCGATGTCTCCAGTCCACAATTCACATGACATGAGACTCAAAGATAGTCCAAGCACAAAAACGATTGCTCAGGAAAGAGAAATGCTGTCTGTCTCACCGTCGTCCGTGCCTCATGACCATCGTCCATTCCATCCTGTGGCCAATAGAAGGATCTGCAAAAATGAAAGCACCAAACGTAGGAAGGCACAAATGACATGAGACTCAAAACCTGAAAATACAAATGAATCAATTTAAAATATATATAGATATAAATAAATGAAGACAAAAATAAATATATCTTTTTACATGTGTTGACTTCTTCCATCGAAACCCAATCCCCCACCGCTCCTGCGATGGCTCTTCTAGTGGCGCAGCATCTCCGTCCTACAGAGGGCAAAAAAATCAAAAGCAATGAAGATTGAATGGGCTGGATCGCAACACAAATCGGCACATGTACACTCAACATCTTCTGAAGAAACGGTTTCAATACCAAAGGATCAAGCCTGCAAAGCTGGCTCCTCGATTCGGTTTCCTCCATCCTGCGGCTGCAAGAATGAGTTCGATCTGTCTCATGTCCACAATTCACATGACATGAGACTCAAAGATAGTCCAAGCACAAAAACGAAGGCTCAGGAAAGAGAAATGCTGTCTGAGTGTCTCACCGTCGTCCGTGCCTCATGACCATCTTCCATTCGATCCTGTGGCCATTAGAAGGATCTGCAAACATGAAAGCACCAAACGTAGGAAGGCACAAATGACATGAGACTCAAAACCTGAAAATACAAACAGATCAATTTTAAAAAAATATATTTATATATTTATATATATATATATATATTCATTTTATTTAAATATAAATATAAATCAATCTTTTTACATGTGTTGACTTCTTCCATCGAAACCCAATCCCCCACCGCTCCTGCGATGGCTCTTCTGGTGGCGCAGCATCTCCGTCCTACAGAGGGCAAAAAAATAGCAATGAAGATTGAATGGGATGGATCGCAACACAAATCTGCACATGTCCACTCAACATCTTCTGAAGAAACGGTTTCAATACCAAAGGATCAAGCCTGAAAAGCTGGCGCCTCGATTCGGTTTCCTCCATCCTGCGGCACTGCCAGAATGATTTCGATGTCTCCAGTCCACAATTCACATGACATGAGACTCACACCATCCTGTTGCCAACGAAATGGAACGAATGGATTGTATTGCGAAGGATCTTGCCAATGGTGTGCACAATGGTCACCAGCGCAACCCCTACAACATGGAGCCTGAACCGGGTGAGAAACTGGTCCAGGCTTATCTTTTCCGCTTCCATCCTGTGGCGCGTGGGTGGACCATGTGCGGCAATGACTGAAAAGGACATTTGCACAAGGCCCAAATGACATGAGGCTCAAACAACAACATTCGCAGAGGTAAGATTTGACTTGAGGTCCAAAAGAATTCATGGCAACCCCTGCACAGCAACAAGAGCAACCTGGGATGCTTCTTCCAGCACTTTCCTCTTCTTTGACGCCTGGCGGACAAATTGCGCAACCGTGCGCCATGTGTTCAACTGCATCACGTGAAATTCTGGAAGTTCAGCAACTGCACGGGAGGAGAATTCTGGCGTAGAAACCAAAGTCTTGCAATTGCAAACAGTAGACTTACCATAACTTGATGCTCAACAGATGACATAGGATTGCAGCGCATTTCTTTTGAAAAACCATTCAGTCGTCGCTGCTCTTCCGAACTCATTCTGTTCGGCGTCGCTTGCATGCCGATGGACTGCCCGGTGGAGAATGATCGATGCTAGCGTCAGCTGCTTTAGGTTTCTTTTCGCTGTCAGAGCCATCAAGAAGGAAATCCAAATAACCGGATCTCTCAAATTGCTCGTCTCGCATCATCTCAGCTTCATTCTCTTCTTTGACATTTTCCTCAAGGAGTGCTTCCCGCTCAATGCGGTAACATTCCCACACCTTGATGCGCAGCTCCCGCTCTCCTGCCAAGTATGCCAAGGCAAAAGATATATAAGACCTTGGATCTAAATATGGTTTTAAAGGTTCAAATGCAAATGCAGAATGCAAACTGGCCTGCCCGCAGGGAATCGCTAACCTTGTTGATTGTAGACATAAATGCAGCAGCGCTCTCGCGCAGCGCGTCCAGTCCTGAACAATGGAAAACCATGACGCCAAACGCACTTGACTGATTCTTGCACAAACACATTTAGTATCATTTGCATCATTTGGTCCTTGTTGGCGAGCACAGTTATTGTCATCAATGAGTTGGACGAGTTCTCTCAACCGTGCGGTTTGAGTGCTTCTAGCAGGGCGCTCAGGGCTGCTGCCACGCTCAGAAGTGCCATGGCTGGAGAACGCCATGGCTGGAGAAGGGCAACCTTTAGAGCTTTTGTGAGCTTCTGCCAGAGCAGCGGCAGGAACCGCATGTGCAAAACCCGGAAGAAACAAACTGCTCCCACGAGCATATGACATGGGAGTGACCTGTCATATGAGTCATATGAATGAAATGGCTTGGATACCGCATGGCCTGCTCCAAAGCGTCTGTTTCTGCTTCTCGCACGGCGATTCCAACCTAAGAAAACAAAGTGCTCCAAATTCTGCAAGAACACTTGAGCACATGACATGAGACTGCACTCTTTTTTGAAATCCATCATCGAACCCTTTCTTGGACCGCACATGACATCAGACTGAACCTTCCTTGGCTGAGGGACCGCACTGCGGTATCACTGACCTGCGACATGACTCTTCCATGGATGTCAAAGCGCTGTGTGAATAATGCGGCGAAGGGTCGACCACATAAATATAGCTTCTACAAACTAGGTTAGCAGCTGCTCCCAATTTCTAAATGATACCGTTCCTACCCTCACAAATTCAAATCCTGACTGCACTTTTTTTTCCAATCATGATCCGGCCAAATTTGTGCACATTTGACTACTTTGTGACATACTTATGCCCTGTCTTCTCCATCTTCCGGACTTGCCGCGCTTGGGCAAATCTCTCGCCGCCCACCACCAACATCCGTCGCTCTGGCTTGATTGAGTCGCACAACCATTGGTCGGATTTTCAGCAGGGCACGCCACAGCTTGACAAGATTTGGATTTTGCAACAAGTCATTGGGCTCTTCAAAGCAAGCATTGGCACATTCGATGCTCCTTTCCGCGCTAGCAGTTGCAAAAGAAGCTGCGTTGACAAACCAAGCAGCAGTCTGCAGAATCCATAGCTGTAGTTCGGTTTCAAATTGGTGCTCTTCCGTTGCCAGATGCTCGGACTCATGGGCGGTCAAAGAATGAAGCTGCAAGAAGCAAAGATCTTGGAGCTGCACTGCTCCTATGAGCTGGACAAGCAAGGCATTCGCAGTAAAAACATACTTGCGCAAAAGCGGGCAAGCTGGTGCCCCCGGGTCCCCTTCTTGCAGCTGCAACAATGTACTCAAGGCACTGAAGCCCGCACTTGTCTGAATCATGTAGGTTGGCGGCCACGTGGTGGGGTTCTGCCTGAAGAAAGACCTGATGCTGTCAGCCAGCTGCCTAGCTAGCATCGTCATATTCCCAGTTGGGAAAGCTAATGAATACACCACTGAACCCGGACTCAACCCTGCACCTTGATCCAAGAAAGTCTGCGCAAGAACATTGTCCAGGACACATGACATAGGGTTGAGTAACATGAAACGAAAAATGTATTGCAACATATCCGTCAATGCACCAGTGCGGCCTGCACAGGCTTTTCCAAATTTGTAGTAGCAGGTCCAACCTCAGGATACGGCACGATGACATAGTACTGGCCCGAGGAAAAACTTCCACAAGAAACACTCGTACTTGCACAATACCCTACCAGGAAACATTAGGCCATGTGACAACCATTGACCAATGTGAAGTGTTTATTACATACCTTGCTAAACATTCGTGGGACGGAAAACAACTGATCAATACCACCATTTGATTTGCTTTGTGAGACAACTGATGACATGGGACTCAACTGTGCTGTCTCCAAATAACTTGGAGGTTCACTGAGCACCCGTACCAATTCACCTTTCTGCCTTGGAACCGCCTGACAGAAGATAGTCAGATAATATCATGCAATTTTATCCTGATTTCTGTAATGCAATCATTTGAAATCTTTAAATCTGATGATCAATGTTCTGGGGAATACTTTCACAGGAATGCTTTTTCAACCTAAGAGGAACATGTTCCCTTTAAGAGAGAATAATAAAACCTTGCATTGTCTTAACATTTGGGGCAAAATCTCGATCGCTGGTTCTTGGAAACTTCCATCCCCGCCACCTGGAAGAGACGTTGTGGCGGGCTCTTCTCATACAGCCGCCTTCGCACAGCGTCTGCTGGCAGGCTCTTCGGGCTGAACGGTTCCTTCATCCTAATCCTGGTTCTTTGAAGCCAAAATGGCTTTTTGAAGCCAAAACGGCTGCCAAACTCTTGCATCTCCCTCTCCAACGCAAAGCAGATGACATAGGCATTTGTGACCCCCATTTGGACAGATGACATAGGTACTTAAAAATGCTAAGGGACATGAAACCAAGCCAGATGACATAGCCCAAAACCTATCTTCCAATTTTTTTTCGCTAGTGCCTATGACATCTGGAGGTACTATAACCACTATCAAGCATTATTAAGCGTCATGATCCATTATCATCCATCATGATCCATTATAATCCATCATGATCCATGTTAATCCATCATGATCCATTATCATCCATCATGATCCATGTTAATCCATCATGATCCATTATATTCCATCAAGATCCATTATAAACCATCATTATCCATTACAAACCGTCATTATCCATTATAAACCATCATTATCCATCATAAACCATCATTATCCATTATAAACCGTCATTATCCATTATAAACCATCATGATCCATTACAAACCGTCATTATCCATTAGAAACCATCATTATCCATTACAAACCGTCATTATCCATCATAAACCATCATTATCCATTATAAACCGTCATTATCCATTATAAACCATCATGATCCATTACAAACCGTCATTATCCATCATAAACCATCATTATCCATTATAAACCGTCATTATCCATTATAAACCATCATGATCCATTATAATCCATCATTATTCATTATAAACCGTCATTATCCATTATAAACCACTATAAATGATGAGTTTTCAACCCCCGGCTGCGCACATGTCGCGTTGAACAACTGCTGAGGTGCAACCATATGTTACTGACTCGGTCAGCTCCCTCCGGGATGCGTGTTGGGGTGCTCAGCTACAACGGGGTTACCCGGAGAGATGGGTGGCGTGGTTGATTAATAGCCATCATTAAGCAACAATGATAGGGATTGCCACTAAGAACCAACCATGGTAGGGCCAATGACCAACAATCCCTATGATAATAGGGATGGCCATGAATAACGAACCATGGTAACCAACCATGGTAGGCTTGATAAGCAACAATCCCTGTGATACTGTGACAATAGGGATGCAAACATATCACGCAACAATAGGCAATATGCAATACAACAACAACATTGAACCTTTTTTCCCATCTACGTGTTTCTTGATGCGCTCGTACTGCTGCTTCTGTGGTTCTTTCGGCTGTGGATGTGTGTCTTCTTTGTTTGTTATTTGCATCCTGATCCACCATCGAAACAGATGGTTAAATGACACAATAGGATTTTTGCCACTTCTCATTTTCTCTTTGGGTAGTGTTTCATCCTGTATTTTTCTTCACACTAGCCACGGGTAACCAGATATAACTACGTTGCCCGTAAAAGAGCCCAACATAGGCACCTCCGCTCACAGAGACAACCACTGTTTCAACCCGCACCCAAAGGCTCGGATGTATACAAGTACCTATATTTAGTGCAGTCCATTTATCTCCCTACTTTTCTTTCGTTCCATCTATATATTCGAACGTTGCACTTGTAATGATTTTTGCATACACCAGTCAATCATTGTATAGACATGCATACTGTATTCACATCCGAAGAGATTCTACAGATTATACATACACTGACGATTTGAAAACCTGTATCAACTGGTATACAAAACCTATCTACAGTTTTTATGCATCTAACAATATTATATGAGTACTTGTTTAAGTGTGTATCTAATGATTTGAAAAATTAATTTGAAACTATAAATCTAACAATTATTATCTAACAATTATTATCTAATGATTTGAAACTAAAAAATAGATGTAGATTTTGACTCGCTTGTGCGTGCATCCCGAGGCCATGTTGCACGTGAATCGTCTCCTAGAGTCTGCGTTGCACGCGTGTCCGGGTCCCACTTTTTCGGGTTCCACGGGGGGTGGCAGCTGTACTGCACGGTGGGGCTCTCTAGTTCGAAGCTGGTTGATAAGCCATTTAATATCACTGAGGACCATAGTTAGCCATTTAACTAGGCTGGTTGATTCGGTGCCTCATTACAAGCCACCCTAGTTATAAGCTGGTTAATAAGCTAATAAGCCATTTCAATATCATTGAGCTGGTAGTTACCCTAGTGACGAGCTTATTATTCTCCATGGCTTTCTAGTAGCTGGTTATATAGTTACATGTTATATCCTCCATAGCTGGTAGTTAGCCCGGTGGGCCGCCCCACCTTCTACTTACATGATCCTCAAAGGTTAGGCTTCCTCCACAGGCTATGCGCCTCAACGACTCGTCACCCCCAGCCCCGAAATGTGAACCACGGCTTCTGGGGATACCATCATGGAGGACAAACTCAACTTGCTTAGTTCTCCAAGCACATATGGGGGGTTCTTAAGATAGGGAACCCCAAAAATGGTTTAGTTTATTCTAAAAATGAAATCGTATTGATGATTTTGGGGTATGTAATTACTTTTTTGGAGAAACCACCATACATGTTGCAGCATTTGTTGACCAATCGTTAGTCCCTGTGATCTGTTCTTGTTTCTGAGTCTGGGTTGTGAACTATTATTCGTGGTGGACAGTATCTCACTTCTTATTTCTGACACAGTAGCAGTATTTACCATCAACATCAACATCAACATCCCGCCCAAAGTCAATGGTATCAAAAAGTTAACACTTGCCATTCCCAACCACTTTGAGCCACCATCAACCTTCACAAACTAATAATATGTGCTGCAATTGTAGTTTGCCATGTTCAATCAATGTTAATGATCGTGTGCCTCATTGTTTGTGGTTTTTAACTCTGAATTACCGTGCAAGAAGCTCAGTATTGACGAGTATTGGCCATGATACCAACCAGCTAGGGTTGACCTTTACTAGCCACTAGTATTATCGTTCAATTAGCACTTCAAGAACCAACCTGATAATGTGAATTGGAACCATTTTACATTGCAAAATATTTTTCCTAGCATGATCCCAACTGTGCTTCAATAGCATTATAATGAGATTGATATTTATTGTCATATACTTGTAGTCAACTACTAATATCCACAATTTGTTGGTACTGGGAACCCATACTTGTAGTTGCACTTGGGAACCCATTTTTGTTGGCTGGTACCGTATTCTTCGCTCCAAAGATCTCGCATTTGCCATTCCGGCAGCCCGGCGAAAAGGTCCAAGCATCCTCGTTGCGCTGCAGCATAGTTTTGAAGTGCAGGGCCCAATGTGGAGTGTGGATATCTGTGCGTGCATTTATGGAGGTTATTGGAGGTTGAGTACAGTACGTATGTATATATATATTTGTTTATTTATTTATTTATTTATTCATATAGGTGTCAACCATGGCTGGGATGGTATTACTCAAGCGGACAGGTAAGTATGTTATCATATTTGCATATGTACATGAAAAGGATTCTGTTAAGAATCTATAGAAATGACTACTGTGTATATGTATATAGATATTATATATATATATTCAAAAACATGTCTTCATACATACATATATATATGTATATATTTCTTATACATCTATGCAGACATTGCATGTGTGCATCAGACTTTTCTTTGTGTTGGAACACAATCGATTAACTATGATTCACTGTCAAACAATTGTTGTGCCTAAGAACGATTCTAAGTTGTAACAACTGTTCGGAATCCGCAATGACGGTTAAATCGATCGTGAATTATTGTTATGATGATTGTAAATGGTTCATCCTGGGGAACAATGAGCAACACTCAAAGTTACAATATCAGTTTTGCAGGCTTATATGGGTACATCCATACATGGTGTAGCATCGAACTGATTGGTTCCCCGGTGGAATTGACAACTGTTGGACGGGCAGGAGATATCACCCAGACATGCAGGATCAAGCCACCTTAGATTGACTCATCAACCAAGGCCATGAATGAAGCACCATTCACTGTCAAAACTAAAAGTAACCGTGAAATAAGCACCTTCTTACCATCAATAAACCTCAATACTTTGTGAATATCGATCACTAACCACCAATAACCCTCAATGCTTAGTGAATAGCCATCACTAAGCATCAATACCAATAGAATAGCCATCACAAAGCATCAATAAGCATCAATACTGAGTGAATAGCCATGAATGACCATCAAAGATTAGTGAATATTAGTCTTTTAGTTAAATAACTCCTTAACTAACTCCACATTGAACCACCAACAAAGCACCTGAACTCACCCACGGGTACATGCTTCACCGCATCCACGGCGAGGCCGCCAGCCATCGTGTGCCCATGAAGCCACCGGGGAAGTCCTGGGACGAAGATCCCGAAGGAAAGCGAAGCGGAAGGGGACAGTGGGGCAATGGTATAGTAACATGGTTAGTAATAACGACTGGTAATTTGGTAAATTACTATGGTAATGGCACTGGTTAGTAATAGTGGTTAGTAATGGTGGTTACTACTGGTGAATAGTGGTTAGTAGCGGTTACTAACAGTGGTTGGTTAAAGATGCTTAGTAAGGGTGAATGGTGGTTAATAGTGGTTAACAGTGGTTAGTAATAGTGGTTGATATGGTGAATAGTGGTTAGTAATGGTGGTTACTACTGGTGAATAGTGGTTAGTAGCGGTTACTAACGGTGGTTGGTTAAAGATGCTTAGTAAGGGTGAATGGTGGTTAATAGTGGTTAACAGTGGTTAGTAATAGTGGTTGATATGGTGAATAGTGGTTAGTAATGGTGGTTACTACTGGTGAATAGTGGTTAGTAGCGGTTACTAACAGTGGTTGGTTAAAGATGCTTAGTAAGGGTGAATGGTGGTTAATAGTGGTTAACAGTGGTTAGTAATAGTGGTTGATATGGTGAATAGTGGTTAGTAATGGTGGTTACTACTGGTGAATAGTGGTTAGTAGCTTTTACTAACAGTGGTTGGTTAAAGATGCTTAGTAAGGGTGAATGGTGGTTAATAGTGGTTAACAGTGGTTAGTAATAGTGGTTGATATGGTGAATAGTGGTTAGTAATGGTGGTTACTACTGGTGAATAGTGGTTAGTAGCGGTTACTAACAGTGGTTGGTTAAAGATGCTTAGTAAGGGTGAATGGTGGTTAATAGTGGTTAACAGTGGTTAGTAATAGTGGTTGATATGGTGAATAGTGGTTAGAAATGGGGGTTTACTCTTGGGGATAGTGGTTAGTAGCGGTTACTAACAGTGGTTGGTTAAAGATGCTTAGTAAGGGTGAATGGTGGTTAATAGTGGTTAACAGTGGTTAGTAATAGTGGTTGATATGGTGAATAGTGGTTAGTAATGGTGGTTACTACTGGTGAATAGTGGTTAGTAGCGGTTACTAACAGTGGTTGGTTAAAGATGCTTAGTAAGGGTGAATGGTGGTTAATAGTGGTTAACAGTGGTTAGTAATAGTGGTTGATATGGTGAATAGTGGTTAGTAATGGTGGTTACTACTGGTGAATAGTGGTTAGTAGCGGTTACTAACAGTGGTTGGTTAAAGATGCTTAGTAAGGGTGAATGGTGGTTAATAGTGGTTAACAGTGGTTAGTAATAGTGGTTGATATGGTGAATAGTGGTTAGTAATGGTGGTTACTACTGGTGAATAGTGGTTAGTAGCGGTTACTAACAGTGGTTGGTTAAAGATGCTTAGTAAGGGTGAATGGTGGTTAATAGTGGTTAACAGTGGTTAGTAATAGTGGTTGATATGGTGAATAGTGGTTAGTAATGGTGGTTACTACTGGTGAATAGTGGTTAGTAGCGGTTACTAACAGTGGTTGGTTAAAGATGCTTAGTAAGGGTGAATGGTGGTCAATAGTGGTTAAACATGATAAATAGTGGGGAATAGGGGTTAATAGATGTTAGGTTAGTAATAGTGATTGATAATAGTGGTTAGTAGTGATTAATAGTGGTTAGTAATTGTTAATTGTGGTTAATGGTGGTGAATGGTGGTTAATAGTGGTTAACAGTGGTTAGTAATAGTGGTTGATATAGTGAATAGTGGTAATAATGGTGGTTACTACTGGTGAATAGTGGTTAGTAGCGGTTACTAACAGTGGTTAATAATGGTTAAAGATGCTTAGTAAGGGATGTAAGGGTGAATAGTGGTCAACAGTGTTCTTTTTCCTGATTTGCTCCTCAATTCCAAAGCGTCACCTCTGGGGATACCGATTGTCAGCTAAGCGTACAGCCAGCAGAAACAGTGGTCAATAGTGGTTAAGAAAGGTAAATAGTGGTTGGTAATAGTGGGTAATAATGGTTAATAGTGGGTAGGATTGTTTGATAGTGGTTGGGAACGGAAAACTTAATAGTGGTTAGCATCCCAAAAAACACCAAAAAAAATGGACAAATACTTGTACTTGAGAAATTGTCCTGAAATCTTTGGCGTCAATTAGATTTGTTTTTCTTAAATTTGATTGAACAGCTCATCATTGAATACATTCAAATTCAATAGGTTACAGTGAAAGAGGTTGAAAATCAGTGGGCCTGAATAGGCCATAATTGAACAAGAAGGCAAAGCATGATAAAGCCATGAAAAACTCATGGGCGCACAACGCGCGATTCTATTCAAAATCTATTTTGACACACGTACGCATTTAGATGCACATACTGGTACAACCATACACGTACGTATATGATTTGCACATCTTAAGGTCATGTTGTTTTGAGATTGTGCAAATCGGTGACATCGACTGATGATGTCTTTGCTATCGGGCCATGGTGAGACTTCCCACCACCTCTGGGGTGAGCCACATCTCAGAGTTGAGCCCTGTAGGTTCAGCATCACTGGCATACCATGGTGGTTCACAGCCGTGACGCTGCAGATGTTCAGCATATTTCAGGGACAGCCTCAGTCAATTTCCGCAAGAAACCTCTAGAAATGAGCAAGTGCTGAGGACAGGTACGGGAAGTTTCATCAATGACTGTTGAATTGAACTTATGATAATATGCCTTTGGGTATCCTGTTGAGTAGTGGTGAATCAGGGGGGATACCTGTGGGAGCAGAATAGCATTGATATTTTATTCTTCATTCCTCAGGTATCAGCTATTCACTGAAACAAAACATGTCATTTCTAAAGAAAAAACAACTTTTGGAGGTATTTTCATGCTAGGTTGTGAGGGGTGGTGGAGCCTTAGCCTGACAGTCTGAGATAAGAAGCACATAGAAACACAAAGCATGGAAAATAGCAGAGGAAAACACAATACTTAAAAAACAAACTGAACACACGAAAGAAGGCGGAAAAAATGAAAGACACACGAGAATTAACATGGAGGGCAAGAACGAGAATCAATGATTAATTAGGAAAATAAGGAACATACACAATGAAATAGGACGAAAATGACACATGGAGACAAGACAAAAACACATGATACATAGGAAAGAAGAGAATTTGTATAAACATATGAGGTGGTGTATCCCATTATTGGCCAGCTAAACCATTAGCCATTACAAGTAGTACCGCACAAGGCGGTGGCGGAAGTTTCCAAGATAGGAGCACTATAGGAGTGTGCAGTTGTGGTTGCGACAATGTGACCATCGATCTGGCCACTTGACTGGCAGCCTATCTGTCTAGCTATCTTTCTATCAGTGGATCAGTTTTCTTTCTGTCTGCCTGACTGTCTATCTATCTATCTATCTGCCTATGTACTTGTCTTTCTATCTACCTCACTATCTATCTCGTCATCTTTCTGTCTATGTATCTATCTATCTACCTGTCCATCTATCTATTTATCTATCTGCCTATCTATCTATCTGTCTATCTATCTACCGAATTATTTGTCTGATCATCTATGTGTCCATCTGTCCATCTTTCTGTCTATCTACCTGACTATCTATCTACTTTTCTATCTGACTCTCGTTTCGTCTACCTATTTGTCTATCCATCGACCCATCTAGCCATCTGAATCTGGCTATCCAATTGCCTGTCTATTCCATCTAACTATTCTAGCTATTCTATCTATCTATCTATCCATCTATCTATCCATCTATTCATCCATCGATGCATCGATGTATCTGACTATCCATCTAGCCACCCATCGATCTGACTATCGACTTGTCGATCTATCTGGCTACCTCTTTGTCTAGCCATCTTTCGTCTATCTATTCATTTACCTTCCAAATGTGCTTCGATCATGAAGTGTTTTGCATCTAGGTGTTTGGCCACTTTTGATAATTGGACCTTGCAAAGGTGTTCCGATCATCAAGTGTTTTGCTACTTTTGACCTGCAAATGTGCTTGGCGCGCAAGCGTTGTGCACATTTTGGCCACATAAATCACGAAAAGTGACGCGAAACGCAAGTGTTTTCCTACTTTTGTCTCCTGTGTTCAAAAAGTGTCAAAACGTGCTGTGTTTTGACACATTTGCTTCAAAATGTGCTTCTCGCCCTGGCCGCGTGCACTTTTTCGGACATGCAACTTTCAAAACTTGTTAAAAACCACGAGTTTTTGCGACTTCGGACGTGAGAATGTGCTTCGCGCGCAGGCGGCGTGCCAATTTTCATGATCATATGACATCTCCGAAAAGTGGCCCGAAACGCTAGTAAAATTGCAGTTTTTATTTTGGTACAAGATTTTATCTTAAAAATTTGCTTCGCGCGCAGGCAGCGTGCCAGTTTTGAGAATCATGAGTCATCAAAAGTGCTCCGAACATGTAACTTCCAAAAGTGCTCCGAGACCCAGGTGTTTTTACGATTTTGACTTCCAAATGTGCTTCGCGCCTAGGTTTTTGAACGATTTTGCAAGTTGCAACTTCCAAAAGTGCTCCGACACTGTAGTGTTTTTACGATTTTGACTTCCAAATGTGCTTCGCGCCTAGGTTTTTTAGCGATTTTGGCACACACCTTCCGGCACAGTGGTCCGCACCCGCCGCTTTAGCGAGGTACCCTTCTGGACCCTCCTGAGGCACAAAACCCTGCAAAACACAGCATTTCGCGACTTTCCTAACATTTTGGCGCACTCGCATTCTCATCTTTCACACATCTCATCTTTCACACATCTCATCTTTCGCACATCTCTTCTTTCACACATCTCTTCTTTCGCACATCTCTTCTTTCACACATCTCTTCTTTCACACATCTGCTCAGGCGATCTGCCCTAGCTGAGTTGTCCATATTGTCGGAAGTTAGACTTCTAAACTTCCTTCGATTAACCATTAACCATTATTAGCCAGCTAAACCATTAGCCATATGTAGACAACTTGTTTCAGTAGATTTCAGCCGTGCCGCGTTCTGGGAGGCATTCCGTTTGAAGGCTTCGATCGGGAGAGTCCATTGCCATCCCCGAGATATTTCCAGGCTACGCGGCGCGCCGATGCGATGCAGTGAAGCAGCAGTTTTGGATGAATCCGAAGTAGGGGGATCCTTAATAACAACCATGAGAAATGATGACAGTGGTTGAAGGTTTTATTCACATTTTCTATTTTCCCTAGTAATTATTAGCAAATGATTGGTTGACTTTTTTTTCATAGGGCTTGAAACCACCAACCAGTTGCAGTATTTATGATTAGGAAAGGTCAATGCCGAACAAGGATTATTTACTGCTTAGCGTTGAATATTGGTTGTGAAATGGTTACCAATATTCACCACTAGTTTGGAAAGCATTGTTGTTGTTGTTGTTGTTGTTGTTGTTGTTGTTGTTGTTGTTGTTGTTGTTGTTTATGGTGATTAATGACATTACTATTAATCGTTCTTGATAACCACTAGAAATTGTTATTGTCAGTATTTGGTTGACAATGATTAGTAGTGGTTATTATGAATAATCAGTAGTAGTGTGTGTTGGGTCTTTATTAGTTTGTTGAAAGTGACTTATTAGATTCTTATAAGCACTCAATGTTAGCCTTTGATTAGTAATGGTTGTTAGTAGTGGTTCTCAATCAATGGCTAGCCATGGAGATTACCAACAAGAACTGCCTGTAAGATCCAGCTGTGAAACGTGTCAAATGTTCGATCCATTGGGCCTTCTTGAGGCAACATGGGTCGGTTTAGTGTGCGTCGCTTCTCTGACATTCATGATGAGCAATGTTGATAGTTGTTTAATCAATTATGATTATTATCAATTCGAGATTCTCAATTACAACTATCAAGGATAAATTATCTATGCCTATCAATAATGACAATTGGTGACAATGTTCAATGATGATTCATGGATGGACATTGAGTGGTCAGTTGTTGAGAGTAACACCAACTTGTTTTTCAGTTGATTATAGTCATAGCATCAACTTGTTGCTGATTGCTTGTTGAGTATAATCTTTAAGCTTACGTAACCTGTGTTATTATCTATCTATAACCTTATAAAACCTTTGTTATTTACTATTTATTATAGTTTGTTGTCGTTGTGAGCAGTTGTTGAGAATGTTGATGTTAATTTGTTGAGCATATCAAACTTGGAAGAACTGGAGGAGATCTTGGGTTGAGTTCCCTGGCTTCACCCTTGCAGAGCGTCAACAGTAGCGGCGCTGAGTCGTTTGTTGAACAAGTCGAAAACGGTTTATAGATATTTTGTGAAACAATGTGAATGGTTCAGATTGTGAAACAATCTGGTTTAAATACGCTCAGTCGTTTGTTGAGTCGTAGATGAAAGAATCTGAATCATTGAGCATATTGTATTTTGTCTATCCGGAGCTGCTCTGGGATCATCTTTTCAACGGCAGGGCTGTGACAAGCGTTTTTTGGGAAGTGCCCTAAATATCGGCCCTGAATTTGAAGTTTGCAAGTGTCGTGCTTTTTTTGGCTTGCATGGCTGTTAGCAATGCTTTCAGCATTGGAATTGCAATTGAATTGGTGAAAAAAAAACTTGCCCTTTTTCTCCGTTTGTCAAGGCAGTGACAACATGGTCAGACCTATCTCAGCCAGGTCCCACCAAGCCAGGCCCAGTGACTACGCATCCCAAGCAAGCGTGCCTTTACTTCGTCGAGAATTGGTCATTTGGGTGCAGAATCCAGGCTGACCTCCTGGGGCTCGTGCTTCTGAACCAGCTCTCAAGGAACCCTGCAGTGGCAGCAGCAAAGCAGCGCTCCGCGCTGGCCATGTCCGACTTCAGTTGGACGAAGACTGCGAGCGTCAAGAGGCCAAGAGCTCGCGCGCCAGGACCCACTTTTACCTCGGTGCACTTCGGTCGAGTGAGGGCTCTGAGCCCGAGACAGACCCCACCTGTGGGGGACGTGGTGACATCGTTGCCCAGACATACCACACATCCATGTGGTTTGAAGGGACGTACCCCGTCGAAGGCGGGCGTTGCTTGTCCTCCCGGCTGCTCCTCCCCTGGGGGGACATTGAGAAGATCCAGTTTTGCGCGATGTTCTTTTATACGGAAGTGACGACTCAAATAAAGAAGGATAAAGCGCAAATAAAGCAGGATAAAGCAAGTTAAATTTGTTCAATGATGGATAACCCTGGTCGATCAATTCGGGGATCCCCTCACTCAAAAGTGATGGTTTGCTAAAACTTAAAACACGCTTTCTCGTTGGCTTAACATTGACGGTGTGACCCAACAGTGCTGGTGTACCCCGTCCATTTCGTTCTTTGGTTGGTGGTTATTAACCATTATAATGATTTGCCATGCTTATTGGCTCGGGTTGAAACCACCAACACGTTGTTGATTACTCCTGGGTTAGCATCACTGCATTGACCCATTGTCCCGTTGCCACTCTAGTGCGCAATGTCCCGGGCCACAGGAAGCCCCTGAAGTAACGCCAGAAGCTGTGTGACTTGGCGGCCATCGAATCATTCAGGAACTGTCAGTTTCCAAACAGTTTCCATAGTTGAGCGTTGGTGGGTACCTTCAGGGACAACCCATGAGAATCTGCGGAGCAACAAACAGGCATAAGTTCGGATGTTGGTATCCCATATGACGAGCCATTGGTAAGCATTCTTAACAATCACGATTCATTTAATGGGGTAGTATAATAACCCCGTGCTTTCAGTTTTAAATTGACGAGGTGCGAAAATGCCGAAATTAAGTTTTCACCCGAAAAAAATGATAAGAGGAAAAACAAAAACGATAACAATTGTTGCATGTATGAATCATCGCAAGCGTTTTGCCAGAGTGTTTGGGTACAGGACCGAAACGATAACAAAAACGATAACAAAAACGATAACAAAAACGATAACAAAAACGATAACAAGTGATACAAAAATGTCTCCAAATGAGACCCCATCCACTTTTCTTCGCCCAGCTCCTGATTGCAGCAGCAAATCCGAGCTGTAGAGTTTTGTTGTGGAATTATATGTATGTAAATACATAAATAAATAAATGTATGTATATATATATATATATACTTGTTCTTTTCCACAGACAGCTAAATAATGTATTTTACCTTTACGAATATTTTCAATATTAAATAGGCACACACACAGTTGTATATATTTAGATCTCTTATTGTTTGCATATCCAAGATGACGACAGCTGGCAGATAGAAAACGATAAGATTTGGCGAGTAAGAAAAAGACACGGGGTTTTTATACAACCCCAAATGTGTTTGTTTGTTTGAATCAAACAAACTGATTTGAGGAAAGAGACCCATTTCCCCAAGCTACCCCGCAGCACACCAATTTTTGTAAGGACTGAGAATCCATCCTCGTCCTCCTCCTCGACGAAAAGAAGTCACGAGCTCAGACATATGGCCGCTGTGGTGGAGGGCTCCCTGCTTCACTTGCAGCAATGAGCATCAATCGAATCAATTCATTGGGCATGAGTCATGAGTTCGCATTTACGGTTCCAGTAGATGGTTGATTGGCGGTGTATTGATGGTCAATTTTTTCTAGCGATAAAGCATGACTTAACCATGAGTTAATTCATGGACCATCAACACTTGATTCACATAGCTGACGACTCCTGGTTTGTCAACAATTAGTGACTTTCTAAGCCTCGAGTTATAAAACCATCAATACATGGCTATTTGACCTAAAGTGGCCGTTCATGAATCATGTGTTGGCAGTTTGTTGACAAGGAAACCATGAACTTACAGTTGGTTCACACTTTAGCTGGTTGGGCTGCTCAATTAGCCAGGGTAAAAGTGGAGTTGGTCCAAAGTGGATATTTATTCATGCATGTACGAATATGTTTGCATGACTGACCACCAATGAAAGGAATGAGTCCTGTATCAAGGAAGCATCACTCATCAACCCTGAAATAGCAGCCTTTTGACTCGGGGTAAGACTCGCAAATACCAAAAAAGCTAGGGAGGGATGAAACTAGCTAGATGGGTTTGTTCCACAAGGTATACGTCCTGCTGACACCATGGTTCATGTGCCAGAAAGCACATTCGGTAGAATGTTTTTAGGGTATGGGGGGTGTCGATACCTGTATTTCGTGAACCTCAGCAACCATGAATCAACCATTATAGTTGATATTTCAAAACGAAAAAGCAAAAGAACACAAATGAACCAGAGTAGACCACCACGAATCAAACATTGACTAACCAACGAATAAACCCTCAATTAATCATTAATCGCTCGAAATCAATGTGGATCAATGCTGGTTGCTATTAATGCTCAGTAGTGGTTCCTAATGGTTCCTAGTGATTAGCTATTAATACTCATGGATGCAAGCTACGGTTCCTACTGGTTCCTATGGGTTAGCTGTGTTTCCTAATGGTCCCAAATGGTTCCATAACGGTTCCATACTGGTCAACTCGACAATGATGGATATTAATTGATCGACAGGTGGTAGCCACTTTATCATCAACTCAATAATCATGGCTTTTCATCCACCAATAATGGTTGGTATTAATAATCATTGATTGGTCATTAATTCATCATCACCAGCAGTAGCTCCAACGCTTCCCAGGTCGAGGCTCCGATGCCTTACCCATCGAGGCTCGGATTCAGAGCCGATGAGCGGCTCCCAGGGAAGACGGTGATGCTGAGCATGGTTGGATGGTCTGGTTATGTCTGGTTGGTTGGTTATTCATAGGGGTTATAGCCATTGGATCTTCTAGGGTCAAGTATGCTTAGTTATGGTTAATGATAGACTATACTCGGGGACAACGAGCAACTCTCACTCTAAGGATTGGAACCATCAACAATGGTTAGTAATTGGAGATAATAAGCAACAATAATGGTGCAGCACTAGTGGCTGGTGTTTTAAATATTTGTTTATGTTCCCTTTTATTAACAAATGGTTTGTTGGCTACTAGTTTTCAAAGGGGTTGAAACCACCAACCAGATTAGATCAACCACCATTGTCCAATAATAACCAGAGAATATACTTATTACCATTATTCACCACCCATGCCCACCATGAAGCACCATTAACCACCATGAATTGACCACCATTAACCACCACGGTCCGAAACCATCGCCATGAAATGGACATTGCCTCTCGAGTGGCAACGGTGCATCGCCGGCGCAGGAGATTCTGAACATCTTCGCACACAAACTCTGGCAATTTCGCCCCAAGTTCGACGGACCTGCCAAGCGTCCCTGGGCAGCGTGATGGTCTGATGATGGGCTCAGGGTGGTTGTTTTTGGTTCATGATGCTTTTTGATGGCTATATCATGCTTGATTTTATGGTAAGGTTTAGTGATTGCAAACAATTGAAAATGATGCTTGGTGATGGTTGAGCAGGCTTCGATGATGGCTGATTTTGCTTGGTAGTCGTTAATAGTGGTTATAAGATATGGTATGATGGATTTCCCCTGGTCACGATGTTTACATGGAATCACGATGCGTGAACGTAACTACTGTGACTACCAGGTGTCCTGGATATAAACTGGCTTGTGAAAGCCTGTGATAAGGTGAATGTTAGCCAACTTATGAGGGAAGCCGCGTCTCCGTGCGAAGTGTGGGCGCATGGACCAGCACAAAAGCACACGGGAATCCCGGGAATGGATGAGGACCAGGAAGCAGCAAAACTGGTGGATAAACAATAAAGGCGTAACCATGTGGGGAGGGTTCTCATAACAGTGGACCCCAGAAGTTGTGGGTTTGTTATTGTATGTGGTTCACATAAAAGATTATTTGGAGGAGTACCTCTATTTTGAGAAACACCCATGTGTATATAAACATGTTTGTGTGACCATTATGAATCATCAACCTTTTTTGTTGACCAATGCTAATGATTTTAAAATTTACAATTGTGGTTTGCGTGATTATTAGCAAAATATAACCACACAGCAGGTTGATGATCGGCGTCGGGTTTAACAACCAATGATAGCTACTGCTTGGTTAATCCAAAGTGGGATTTCAGAAGCAACAATAACCAACCAGAGCGGTTGATTAGCGAGTTAATGTTGTGGTTCTACCTTGCAGTATGTGGAGTCTATCCGATATAATCATTGGTGTTCTGCAACATTATCTTTTTTCCCAAATATTTCGAGATGGTTGGTTGACCAGCCAATCTTTTCAGAGGGGTTGAAACCACCAACCTGTATAATTATGAATGACCAGCAATTACTTGAAATTGACAAGGAAGTAACCATCATTTGACGAGCCATATAGAACCAATGGCTAGCAAACCAACCTATGATAGCAACCCATTGTAATAGCATTAACTTTACTAGCGTAAATCTAAGGATATCACAGCAGGATACATTGACCCAGAAGTATCACCAGCTTCCAACGCATTGGTTTTTGACACCGCTTCCAAGGCAAAACTGACTTCACCTACACCAGTCCCCAGTCGTTTCTCGGAGTCAATGCGCGTGGTTTTGGGTGAAAAGCATCGACTCACCCGTGGTTCATCCAATTCTTCGCCCCGTCGAGGCACTCCATGTATTGGGCATTCATATGACTTGGTCCATGTGAATCATCAATGGGTAGGTGCATATCCCAACAGAGACTACTTTGGTCAGTTGTGGGATGCTCACCAGGGGTTCTAGGTTGTGACCCACAGCCACATCATCATTATCGGCCAATGATTCTTAGATGAAGCAGTTAAGCATACCCAATAATGTAAATTCAGCTATCCACGACCCATGATCAACCGCTTTGCACCATTAGTTGGCCGTTATTGACCATCAATATCTATCAATTATTATATTGTCGACTTTTCAGCTTTATTGCCCATGACCAACATTTATCAACCACCCACCATTTGCTATCTTTGCCAACATGCCTGTCTTGATTTGGGGCCTACTTTGCCGGTAACATGCCTACGCAGCGGCGCGAACTAATGCTGCAAGGGAAGCTTCATCAATCCCTGAACACTGATGAAGCGAAAAAAACGATTCTGAGATTCACCATGACCGATCAGTAGGCAGCCAACCATTGACCATCCAGCATTCAACCGCCAACTCTCATCAGGTTATTGCCAATTATGAACCGTTTGTTATCATTGTAACCCGATCAATCATCATCATCATCATCATCATCATCATCATCATCATCATCATCATCATCATCATCGTCATCGTCATCGTCATCGTCATCGTCATCGTCGTCATCATCATCATCATCGTCATCATCATCATCATCATCATCATCATCATCATCATCATCATCATCATCTTCATCATCATCATCACCATCATCATCCTCGTCATCATCATCAGCATCATCATCATCATCATCATCATCATCATCATCACCATCATCATCATCATCACCACCATCATCTTCATCATCTTCTTCTTCATCATCATCATCATCATCGTCATCATCATCATCATCATCATCATCAACAACTATTCACCACCAACAAGCAGCACCCGACCCTTCAATAAGCACTACAACTACTGGCACCCAACCCTTCAATAAGCTGCCCCAGCCAGGGGTGCTATGCCGCTGCTCGTTCCAGGTTCGTGAAGGAAACCCTGAAATCCATGGACTTGGAAGGTGCGCCAGCGGATTTTCGTTGAAGCTGTTGCGTTCGTACCTAGCTGTTGGCAATATGGGATTGTACTGTGTGATCGCAGGGGAGAAAGACCAACAATAGTGGCTAAACAACTACTACGTGGTGGTCGGTGGTCTCTCAAAATAGGGAACCCTAAAGTTATGGTTGGTTGACTACTGCAAATAATTAGATTAGATGATTTGGGGTTTCCCCATGGCTTGAGAAAGCGCGATGTGGTTTCTCAATGAAGGTTTTGTCAAGGTTTTTGCTGCATGATGGTAATTGCAGGTTGCTAGCCGCTAGCCATTAACGATGGTACACAACTAACTATAGCGATCATACCCAGATTTTGCAGCCATTATGAACCAGTGCGTTGGTGAAGCCCAGATCTGGGATTTTTATCTGAGCGCACTCGGTCGACATCCAGACAGGACTGTGTGATCTTTGAGGACCTGTGGTCGGTAGTCAATGGCAAATAATCGTTGCTTGATATCCCTTAGCATTGGCAATACTAAGGGATATGTCCCTGATGGGTTGGTAGAATCTCGCTAAGGGATATAGTGGTTGACTTGATTTTGGTTGGTTCAGCATTAGCTAATTACTGTAAATAGTGGTCGGTTGAGTATAGTCTAGTATAGTCGAGCATGGTCGAACCGATGGGAATGATTTATAGTTTTTTTTCTAACCATTCCTATCAACAATGTTAAGAGGTTTTGAATCTAAATTACTGCGTTTTTGCAAAGACTACAGACTACTGTTTGTTTTTGAGCTTGTTTCGACCTGTGTTGCAGCATCAGTAGTCAGTAGTTGCTATGAGCACCAGCTGGTTTGCCGTAAGAATGGTCATCCGATGATTGTTATTGATTGTGTTGGTTGGTAATCATCATAACAATAGCGTTCAAGTGAGACCAGTGAATCAGGTGAGACGACACGGTGGCCGGAGGTTCTGAACGAAGCTCAGCAGAGAAAGGTGATAAGATGCTATCATTATGTTGACCCAACAAGGTCATGCCTTGTTCTGGCTGTCAATGTTCGGTGACACGATGCAAGAAGCCATGGACCAGGCTTTGGCTGCAAAGGGGTCCCAGAGTCTGAAAAAGTTCAAGGGTGACCCCCTTGTTTTGGCAGGTGAAAGTTGGGGCTGAACCTTCCAAAGACAAAGGTTCATGGGCTTAAGGGGAGTCCCCCCAAGGGGAGTCACCCCAAAATTGGGACATCCAAGTTCTCACTTCAAAAGGTCATCGAAACCAACAGAAATTTCACAGATCAACTGATTCATTGGGGGCACATGTTTGGAGCAGTGGGGGCTAATGTGGAGCATTCCTGGACTCCTGGTCACCATAGAATGCCGCTACCGGAAGTCATTTGGCTTCAGTCCCTTCTGGATCTTGCAGACCAATGATGGACGACGTCGTTGCTGCTGCTGGTGCTGATGATGAGGATGAATACTATGGATGCATGCGCTCCTTGCTTCAATCATAGTACTGGTTTTGACCGTGAATACAAACTCAAGCAACTAAGACTTCCCATGAAGCTTTGGCTGTGACTGTGAAGATTGGATTTGAAGCGTTTGTGACTGAGACTACCTGAATGCTGGACATCGACAGCTAGCTTTCTATCCCACGAAAAATCCAGATCGCCATCAATCAGAGTGGTCCTTGGCATATGTGGTTGGGAGCATGCTGCCGATCGATTCAGAGGTTGATCATGAGCGTGTGAGAGCCACTGCCAGAAACTCGATTTAATAATCAAATAGGATTCATGAAACATGGTGGTCACATGAGCGTGCATCAGGAAAAAAATCAGAAATGAACACATAGAAACAACATGAGAGTGACAGTTGTGAAGATATTGACAGACATGATGCATTCACAATTCAACTGTCTTTAGGGTCAGGAAGTTGAACTGAGGAAAGCAGAAGAACGTCTCTCTCGAAGCATGGCACGATATGCACAGAACTTTGTGGCCAGGGTTTTCTGTGCCTGATTTGTTGGTGCCACTGACAGAGGCATCGAAACGACTAAAGAAAGGAAACCTTGATGATGGAAATCGACCAGGCTCATATTTCCAGGAGCAAACAGTTCCAACGAGTTTCGTGTTTTCCATTCTTGTCTTTGGAATTTCAGGGGCCAAAAGGAATGCTAAATTCAGAGCAAATGCTGCACCACCATTGATCGACTTGATTTCTCACACTTGTCGACATGGTGAGTTGACATTGACAGTGCCTGCGTTGGATGGTGGTCCAGCAAGCTCTGTACAAGTTCCCATGTTTGCACAGCTGCAGCTCTCTGTGTTCTTGCGTGACCATGCACTGATGCGAGAGTTCGAAGATGACTCAGAACCCACCTGATTTAAATACAGTGTCCATGTCACTGCTGGACAGGATATATTTATCATAACATTGTCTCAGTCTCAGATGTTTTCCCTGTTTGGCGCAATGCATTCATTTCATGTGGTTGCACATGGCTGGATGGTTGGAGTGTGCAGGACAGGGACAGGACCTACATGCATTCACCAGCGCACTGCCCGCACATTGGACATCTTTGTGTCTTCATTTTGGACCCGTCTCTTGGCTCACTACTTTGTATTGTTGTTGCCTTGCTGGTCTGTGATCCTCTGTGATCTGTCCACTAACTGATCAGCTGTGTTGAATGATGAGACTTCACAACCGATCATCAGGTCATTTGCTGGACTACATCGTGAATACCGAGTACGATTGAAGCCCGTGGTACTCTGCATTTTGTCGCAGGTAGCACAATTCTTGGAATCCCAGCTGCATTGGGTGGCTCAGTCAAGCACTTCAACTCAACGTTCACTGATATTCAATGTCAATTTAATGTGTTGGGCTTGGGTCAGGAGGAATTGAGCGTGTGCATTCAAGATTTCAAAATTAAGTCGAATTCGATTCAATGAGTATTGAGTATGTAAGGACAGGAACATTGGGGCAATCAGTGCCAGCGTGAATGAGAAGAAATCTGGCAACCAAAAGAGGAAAGCGCTGTTCATGTCACCTCTGGAAGTCTTCAAGGTTGCTTCCAGCGTGGTTTTGAACAAGGCCTAGCCATGACTATAATGACATCATCTCAATGACTCAAGGCAAGTAAGTAATCACAGGGAACATTGCCAAAGATGATGACAGTGATTTCTGAAGTTATGGCCAGAGTATGTTCTCTTCAATCTCGCAGTTGGAGACTTGTGTCCTAATTGACTGGCAGGTGACTATGTTGGCTGAAGCTCTTCGTGAACACATGCCCCGCAGGAAGAAGAGGTTTGGACCCCTCGCAATCTTTTCTGCGTTCAAGTATGGTGAGCCTCGGATGGTAAAACAACATTTGTTTGTCGGTGATACCTTTCTCACATAATGTTATGAGATTCTCAAATCAGAAAGTGAAGCTGGTTTGGCCATCCGTTCCTTTTCCATCTCAGATTTTGGGAAATTGATGGTCAATTTGGCTTTGAATCACACACTGAGGATGCTCACTTGAAGCTAGCCCGTGAGAAGATGGGTGATCAAAAGCACATTCACGTCAGCTCCTCAAATGGTTGATGGAAAGGATTGAAGCTGTGCAGTCAGACTGACTGGATACTCTTGACAATCAGAAGTGGCATCCAGATTGCAACACAAGGTGATGATGGATGGATCGTCGCTGGGGAAATCTCCAACGGAGCGATATCACTTTTCATGTGCCTTAGCTTGCATTCATTCTAATACCATTGATTCGTATTCTTTCAAGAGGACAGTGACAATAATGCATTGCATTGTGCATTAGTGCATGTGCTTTCAGCTTCTGAAGCTTCTGCAATTTTCAAACCCATGAATCTCAGGCCCACTGGTGAATCTTGGCACCCATGCACCACCACTGGTGCAAATCTCAGAGGCTTTGTTTCAATGACTGGCTAGTGACAATTCAAAAGCAGTTTCCTGCAGATTTATTAGCAAGCGTGCTGCAAGTAAGTCGTGTTCTAGTCACATCATTTCGTCATATACATCTTGGCTCATCAGCAGATTGATTCGCATTGGTCAGACCAATGTGAAGTGATTGAACCGAACAGATGGCTATGGATTTTGAAGCTCTGTTTGGAATTTCACCGCAAACCTGTGATGATGACGACCGAATGGCCGGTGCGACGTTGAGCTCAGCTTCCACCGACCCACCTTCTTCTCAGCCAAGCGTTTCGATGGAGGAGCCAAATCAATTAATGGAATACGTTGACAGTTCACTGCACACACGCATACACACAAGCACACTTGGCTTACAGCACTACATTTTGACATGGCAGTGATGCTTTTTGGGACAGCTACCCAGTCAAGGTCTCAAATCAAAATTACCCTGATTGCTGCCAGGACGGCCAAATGGACAGACTCACAGCGGCAGCCACATCTTTGAAACGATCGGCTGAGAGGATTTTCAAATTGGTTGGCGATATTCCCCTCCAGGACCGCCGGGTCATTGGGTGAGCAGGTTTGAGCAGTCGCTGATTGTCAACCAATCTAAAATGGCTGACAGATGAAATCACCACCTGGGATTCTTTGTGATTGTTTGATCAAATGGATTTCTTGGTAACTACTGTAGTCAATTATTGATTGATTGACTGATTGATCGATTGATTGAGATTGAATTGATTCTGATTTTCTGTTTTTCTGATGATTGATTGATTGATTGCACCTTCTGTCACTGAGTCAGTCAGTCAGTCCACGGCCAGTCCTGAATGATCAGATCACAGTTGGGCTCAAGTCTAGCTACGCTTGCGATTGAATCCTCCAGTCTGATCGAATCGACATGACGGAGCCTGGGCCCACAATTGAAGTGGCAACATTCATGCCAGAACTGATTCAAAGTGACGACAGGGAAAGTGACAGCAACAGGCCCAACAGGCATGAGGATGTTGATGCTTGCCCCAAGACACCAGATCAGCAGCAAGGACCAAAAAGAAGACAACCCATTGATGATTTGACACCTGAGAAGCAAAGTCGTCCATCTCATCAACATCACCATTCTGATTCTGATGATGGCTCTGATCTCTCATTGGAGGAGGCCGAGGAGGAAACTATTGAAAATGACGAGGATGATGATGATGATGGAGACGGCACAGATGCTGATGAACCAGCCTACCGTTACTTGGACAACGTACGCCTCACTGCACCTGATGGAAAAGGGGGCTTCAAGTGCCCACGTTGCCATCAAAGAACTGGACCCTATCATCTATGTGATCCACAACTTGCAGACAGTTCTGACTCTGACTACGGGTGGAAAGTTGAAGGGGAAGCATTGGAAAACTCTCATGAAAATGAAAACCGTTTCAATGATGACGGTGACGATGATGATGACAGCGAAGACAGCCTGACTGGTACATCTCAGATGGACAGTGACTGAACAAAAGGTCCTAAAGGGACTCCTGTAAATTATCACATCCAGGAATCCACAACCCACGCCGCACTCCTGGCTGTGGCCACAGGCTTTTTGCTTCATGTTCCATACACGGTGAGATACCAGCGGAAAAAACAAGTTCACTGACTTGCCTTGCCTGCTGAGTGTTGCTGGGTGGGCCTCCAATCAGTGCTGTTACAAGATTCTACAATTTCAATCATGTACAATCCTGTATACAGTTCAATTGATTGATATGTCACACTTAGACTAGACAGTTACAGAACATTTGAAATCCGTCGATGGATTGAACAATGGCTTCGCCGCAACAACTTTGCAGGAGTCATTCCTACTCAACGCTCGCACTGCCTACAGCATGTGCACTGGAGCAGCGACTGCTGAGATGGCGCGCAGCCTCTTGCAGAAGTATGCCAACCAGAATGGGTATGCCATGGACATCCAAACAGTGGCAATGTGGGTCACTTGTCATCATGTATTTGCAAAGCAACTCATGACATCAAAAGCATATAGTCAGAATCTATCAGTTCCTGAAACAATGATTCATTCAGCGCTGTTGTTTTTCCAAATCCAATCCCGGTCACTCAACTTGACTTCAGTCACTGCTCAGGAATGGAATGAGCAATGTCACCCCCTCATCATCGACAACCTTCAGTGGTGCAGTGAAGTGACTGGGAAAACAGAGTCTCCACATTTGTTCACCGATATCGAAGCTATGAACCCATCAAGGTGTAGTCGTCCAGGAATGAACTACAGTCAGAAAAAAGAAGTGATTCTCAATTCATGGCTTCAGGAATCTCAAAAGTGTGAGCTTTGCTGTGAAGACTTGTGCACAGTTCCATCTGCTAATTTTGGAGTCAGTGGCCTTCCGTGTCAAGATATGTCCCAAGCTGGGCATGGATTGGGAAAGGAAGGTCGGACCAACGGTGTGTACCTCACCCATGCCAAGTACAACCGTATCAAAAGGACCCCGCTACTCGTGGTGGAGTGCACACCAGCAACTTGGGTTGAACTCAATCTCCGATTGTTGCTTTTTGTTCGACTGAGTTGATCTGATGATGCTTGAATTATGATCCGTACTTCAAGACTTCTGATTCTAGTCTCTGCAAAGAGTATGTCATGTAACTTGATTTTCTCCAAATTCTTGAACATGTTAACTGTTCATAAATATCATGGGGGTAGCCAGCAGCATGCCCCCTAAGGCATTAGACATGGAGATGATGGCTGATTGCCACGGTCCTGACTACGAGTTCTTTCAACTCTTTTGCGAGCCAAGTGACGTGGGGCATGCAGCATGTGCTCGTCACAGAACCTACGTGATTGGGGCACACCAGGAGTTGACTCAAGTTTTGCATGATCCATGGGAACTTCAGGAGGTAATCAAACGTCAGGTGGCAAAGCATGCGTTCACACACCCCTCTGACTACCTGATCGCAACCACAACTGAAGTTCAGCTGGAAGCTGAAGAAAAAGCCCGGGCTCGAGGTGTACTGTTTCAGCCAGGGCAAACAGATTTGAGCTACATCCTCAACGAAAGAGAACAGAATGCACTGACTGACTATGAGACAGCATACTTTCAAAGATTTGGTTTCACCGCAGCAAATGATGAGGACCTCTTCGTGTTCTTGGGAGATGATCCTGCGTATTCATTGACATGGTCCATCTATGGAAGGTTGCCAACATATCGCATGAACTCCCGCCACTCGATACTCTGGAGTTGCAAACACAAAAGGTGGGTCACTGGAAAGGAACGGCTGGCTAGCCTGGGATGGCCAGTCCATCCAAATCTAGCTAGTGCAATGGAATGCCCTCAAACTCCAGCTCTGGACGTGAAACGTTCAGCCGACCTAGCTGGAAACAGCATGCATTTGCTCAATTGTGGAGTGGTGCAAGCCATAGCGTTGAGCGCCTTCGGTCCATCACGCACCACCACTCCAGATTTCGTCATGGAAGAGGAGCAGTAGCAAGCCAGCCTCGGCAAACCAGCGACCAATTCAATTCAGAATGATCCACGCTGATGCCAGCCAGTGAGGACAAGACTTTTTTTTATAAGAACATCTGAAATAAGTCGCCCTCTACAACTGACAACTATTATTATATATATATATATATATAGTATAGTATCAGTATAACATAATAAATGATAATCTATCCATCCAATCCTTGATTGAACATCAGTCACGGAACGTGTTGCCTCCTCACTACTTCAACTGACTGGCAGCGTGGCAATGCCTGTAGCAATTGCTCAACTGTGAAAAAGAAAACAAACAGACAGCTGTACCATCATTCGTTCAACACCTGTTCCAATTGACTGATTCATTGATTTCGGGTGGCCTGAACCACTGTGTTCGTGAGTGTGCATCTCCACATGATTGCAGTGCAGCGTCAGATTAATTTCAAAGAGTTGCATTCTGTTGCATTGATGTCGCCCAATCATCCTCATTCAGATTTGGGGCTCTCAGACTCTGGTGATTGATAGCCCATCAGCTCGGTAGTTGTGGCAGCAATGAACGCAGGCCTTGAAATGATTGTCTGGACCGATGGCTCTGTAGCAACTCCAGTTGAGGATGAAGAGGATGACGGCAGCGGCAGTGATGATTCCTCCTCTGAATCCCGTGCCAGGACCAGCAAGCGAAAGACCAAGACTGACCGAAAGCAGCAGAAGAAAAAGACCAAATCTAAGAAGGGAGGAACGGCCGTCAAAACTCGAAGACCCAAGTCATGTACGGCAGCCAACCTGTCAACTCAATACACTCACTGGAAGAAGTGTCCGGTCAGATCCTCATTTGCCCTAGATCAGCACATCAAATGATCAGGAGAGCAGCATTGAAAAGTATGAATGTCATGAAACATCATCATCCAGTTTCCCAATCAATAATCAATGCTTCAAAAAGTTGTACTTTGTGGGATTGTGGGTTTCTGATTGATTAGGCATCTATTCTCCGTCGGTTCATCGCTGGACTCAATCACAACAATGCCAACATCTCCTACTTGAACACCTTGAACGAGTCAGTGATCAGGCGTTTGTTCTTTGGGGTCTTTGAGAAAATGCCTTCACATCCTGTTGATGAGCGACTGTGTCAGCAGTTAATTCAAATTAGTTCACGTTCACTCTCTTGTGATCAAAGATTGCCAACTTCGTTGTCACGTGAAACAGCATCGCAGCCACACAAGTGACAGTGACTGACAGTGAGAGCTAGAAATGATTGACATCCAGGAATTTAATTGGTGATTTGATGATATCTTATGGGGATATAAAACCACATGGCTTATTGCAAACCTAGCTGAGGAGAAATGTGCAGAAGCAACAGAACTTGCTGAACCAGGAGTACGAAAGAATCGGCCGTCCTCTTCACTCTCAAACTGTGGAGCAAATTGTGAGGAAGGTAGATCTCACCCTGAGCAAGCAGCAGTCTTGGGTCATTCAGGCAGATGAGAAGTCAGGAAGGCAATTCATCTCGAACATGAAACTCAGCGCATGGATTCCCGAACACATGAAGTTCCAGACAACCATCTTCATGGATGACCATGGACCTAGAGTCAAAGAAACGAACGGCAAGGAGCACTACTGCATTGACGTCTTCCAGGCTTACTTCCAAGCCAACCAGCCTCAAAGTGTTGAAGCTCCTGCACATGCTGTGCCACTACCTGGGCAGGGAGCACCATCGTCAGCTGCCGCACTGCCACCGCCAACGTATGGAAGCGCACCGTTGCCAGGAATGAAACCCACTGGCATCTTGGTAGCACTGGTCGATTTGAAACAGAGAATCAAACCACCAGTCAAGTTAATCACCTGCTTAATCAATCAATCAGTCTGACCTGTGACAGTGATGATTTTTGTCATTCTCAAAATGGCTGATCAGATGACCCCAACTGAACTGTTCTTCCAATCAAGGTTTCAAAGGACATGACCTCTCAGATTCAGACCTGTCTGTTTAGCCTAGGATAATTTCCATCAAATGCTTTGGTTTGTCAAGACCTGTTCTGTTTACACTGTCAATCTCACATCAAGAGACCAAACTTTGGTCACAACCAGTGCTTGCACTAAGCATTGAATGGTCACAACTACTGGGTGACTTAGGTCATGCTGCTATTGCTCTGCCTGAAACAGCGAAGCCTATGATTCCGTTGCAGGGCGCTGCTGTTATGTCGGCCCCACGACCGGCTGCTCCACCTGGAGGACCGGACCCTTTAAAAGTGCTTTGCAGCAACGTCAACCATTGACAATGAATGAAGCAAAATCATGGGCACAATCAGGCGACATGTAACATGATATGATATTTCCAACACACAGAAAGTAAGAAGATAATGCAGTCCAACATATTTTGTTCGAAATGTAATACCATGTAATATCTAAATATATATATATATATATATATTATATATTTATATGTTACATGTATTATATCAAATCCGTTATGATGATTCCTCAGAAATCCTCTCAACTGTCTCCAGGAAGCAACCCTTCACTTTCAGACGCCTCACTTCGATCGCAGCCACGGCACTTACCATCAACGCCATCAGAACCTGCCAAGTCGACGTCGAAGACTCCAGCTCCGCAATTGCCTGACGACTCTGAGGATGAAGCTGAAGCAGTTGAAGAGGAGCCTTATTAGATCAATTGGAAATATCTATAACAACTATATCAAGTTAGTGGAGACTGTTGAAGTGGTCTGGTGAGTCCTGATGGAGGTTGTCACTGATAAATAAATATATAAGTTAGTTAGTTGTTGGCTTAGGTGCTACTCTTATCATTTATGGGGCTTTTGTTTTCATCCTTGGTTACTATAGACTCTTCTGAGTTTCATGCGTATGCTTGTTCAGCGGGGCTTCTTTGTCTTCATTAGTTTGTTCTTACTGTTGGCACTGTAGGTGACATTAATTCTGTCAATCATTAGTTAGCTTTGATCAATTATGTGGACCACTGACTATGTTGCCACTTGACACCAGCAGTGACCATGCACACCAGATCAGCATAAACTGTTCATAGTAAAAGTTATAAGTCAAATCTAATCCAATACAGTGTTCAATTCAATGCCTGCCTGACCCAGGACGACATCAAGGAGTTCAAGATCATTACAGAAGGTGGCACTTGCATAGTCCAATGGGATCACCCGAAAGGCATGTTGAAGGAGACCCTTCCTGAGGGTGTCAAGTACAAGCTGCACCGCAACACTTCCGGCCCTCAGGACTGTTCAAAAATGATATGTGGTTCAATGGGTTTTGTGAAGTTTTACTACCTACCAAAACAAGTTTTGGGTTTCACCCCTTGTGTGAAACAGTTTTGTTGATCCGTGGTTTCTTTGGCCAGGAAAGCAAGCACCACAACGAGGTTTTTGCTGCTCCTGTCGATGCTGGGGCTGGCGCCAAATCAATTTGGATGAGCAAGCTATTCCAGAGGAGTTTGAAGAGACAAACTTCCGATCCTACCAAGCATGCTAAGGCAGCTGAGCCAAGCACGGAGGAGAAAAAGCAGAAGCTCAAAGAGGAGATGGCGGTGAAGATGAAAGAGGAGTTGGCGTTGAAGCGAAAACAGCTTTCAGAGCAGCTGGCCAAGGAGTATGAAGCAAAAAAGCGTAAAATGGAGGCTGAAATCCAGGAAGCAAAGCGCAAAGAAGAAGAGGCTCTCAAGGAAGCGAAGCTCAAAGAAGAAGAGGCTGCCGCGGCAGCGGCAGCAAAAGCTGCAGCTGGAAGTGGTGAGGATGGAGGATCTGAGGAAGACCCTGAGATGCTAGCAGCCCAAGCTGCAATTCATGCAGAGTTGGAGAAGTATGCTGCTGAGGAACGAGCATCAATGGAAACGGCGCTCAGATTGGAGATGGAAACAGCAAAGGCTGCTTTGAGTCCTTCGGAAAGTGCAGGCGCTCCTCCTTCTGATCTTCCAGCAGAGCCCAGTGCAGGAGGAGAGCAGGATCAAGATGGACAAGATTCACAGAAGCCTACTACTGAGGCAGCTGATGCTCCAAGTGAGGGTGCCGCACCAGAGGTCGACGTGCCAGAATAGGCACATCATGTCTTGATGGGTCTCCAAATTGTCCTGAAATCAGTGACAGAATAGGAAAATATTTCGAAGATTGAACAGCCTGGGACAGCTGACAAAAACAGAACCCAAAAATGCGTTTTTTCCTGCTATTTACGATGTTTTGGGGGGGGGTTACTGCAAACCAAATAACTGCAAATAACACCAAATAACACCAAATAACACCAAATAACACCAAATAACACCAAATAACACCAAATAACTGCAAATAAGAGCAAATAAGAGCAAATAAGAGCAAATAAGAGCAAATAAATGTGTTCAATATAACACTTTTCTATCACAAATAACTTCATATTCTGGGATTCTATTTAGGGCTGATGTGCAATGGACACCTGCATTTATGTAGTGTTGGGTTTGCTGCTTTTGTCACAATGAATGATTATTGAATCAAGGGTCCACCAGCAATAATGACACCCTTATTGATTAAATTTTACGTGGCCATCCAGAAACATCATTCTTTTTGTTAATTGCGCCCGACCTTTTCCCAACCACGTGAATCGATTCATTGGATGCAGTGGACAATGATGACCCATGTATTCAATAAGTGTTCTCTGCCAGTGGCTGCTTGAAATCCCTGCCAAGGCCGGTCTTCTGATGTTGGTATTAAGCATTCAAAAGTTAACCACCATATTCATATACAATTTGTTCAACCAACCATCATGTTGTTTGATTCTGGTCATGAACATATTTCATAATTGTCAAACAATCACCAAAATATGTGTTGACATTGCTGCAAAGAAAGATTGGCCACTATGATGGTAGGCTGGAGGACTGGTGTGGATATCCTTAGGTCTTCTGAAGTACAGCGCAGCCCTGTGCAAGAGGTGGCTGACATGCCATACCGATGCCGCTGAAGAGAGCGTGGCCAAAAAATTGATTCTGCTAGTCAGTGCAGCCAACGTCCTGAACCATTATTGATTCTTGCATTGAAACAACCATCTCCTGGTAGCCCACAAGTGACTGGCACCGCTGGACTGATTGAGTTCAGGTGCTCCCATCGTATGCAGCGCACACCAATGAAATCATTGAGCAGCTCCTCGGTTTGCAGCGTGCTGCCAACATGACCTTCCTGAGAACCATCCTTGGCTTTATTTTGTTTCAACCACATTTGTAAGTACTCAATGTGTTCCACAAACAGTTTGTAGATTCCAGGTTTATGGAATTCAGAAACCCATTTCATCGATACTGGCAAACTGGTGAAACAAATGGATTGGACCCACAAGAGATATCAAGAGATTGCCAAGTCAATTCTCAGGGTGTTTGTTTCCAAGCTTGGGGCTCATCAATAGCGACAGTCAATCCGTTCATTGATTTATAGTTCATATTTTGGCTTCATGTCAAAGCAATCAAACACCAATGGTTTCTTTCCAATCATTTCCTTGGTATCCTACAGGGACCCAGATCTCATCTTACGGACCAGTGCCTTAGTGTGCCTTGTGGGCATCGACTTCTTCAATTCGATGGTTTGCCAACAAAAGTTTTGATGATGTGTTTCAAGTTATTTCAGCTAAATCAGCTGTAAAAAGATTGGTCGAATGAGTACTTTGTTTTTAGTTCTTGGTCAAGCCCATAAATTTTTATCCTGGTAAATTGTAACTATGTATCTTTTAACTTTTCACTGTCAGTGACTCAGTGTGCGTGTGAGCGATTTCATCATTATAAATGTGTTTACCTGGAAGCATTGCCAAACTTGAAGGCCGAGCTAGAAACAATACCTATTTAATTATATACAATACATTCTGGCGTGTGTCCACTGACTGACTGCTCGATTCAGAATTCAACACGGAGAGAGACTGAGAGAGAGAGAGAGAGATATATATATATAATTGGTATATATACTATGATATATATATATATAATTGGTATATATATATTATGGAGAGAGAGAGAGAGACTGAGAGAGAGAGAGAGATATATATATATATAATTGGTATATATACTAAGGAGAGAGAGAGAGAGAGAACTGAGATTGGTGCCATCCGCAGTGTTGGCGCCTTATCAGACCACCTGCCCTGTTTACCCTCACCAAACCTTCAGGCCTGGATTATCAGACCGCTTGGGGTGACCAAGTGACGTTGCTCCATTTCAAAGCAACAGCGTTGACTTGATGCCAGTGCGCTGCACAAACCACTTTTACAGTTCATACATGATTGTATCTCTTTGCTTGATGTCATGAATAGTGAAGGGGCGACGATTCATGAGTCAGAAAGCAAGCACCAATACTAATGACTGATGTGTTGTTGCACCGGGGTGCTGCACAGGAAATGGGAGGTAAGCGTCAAGAATGAAAATGTGAGTTGGATTAAACCTGGGACCCAAAACATTTATGTTTCAAGTTGATCAAGCAACGTCTCTCTTGTGGAGCACTTTTTGACATGATCTCTGCAGTGTCACTGATGGTCATGATTTTGATCAGGATCTAATTATCATGACAATGACAGCGGTAGTCATAGGTCATAGGTGAGCACGTCGGTCTACCAGTGAAGGCGATGAAAACAAACCATGCTTCGATCCTCCATAAGTGGCATCATTTGAAGTAAATTCAAAGCGTTTTTTCAGTGAACAATGTCAACTTAGTACCAATAAGGTGTGAAGCAAGACTTTCTGATGCACGGTGTCACAAAAGATGATATTAAACAATTGATATGATGATGATGATGATGATGATGATGATGATGATGATGATCGTGATGATGATCATGATCAATGATGATCATGATCAATGATGATGATGATGATGATCATGACGATGATGATGATGCTGGTGGCTTATCATTGTTTGTTCTCGGTTCTTTGTCATGAATAATCTCTAACGATGCAAAATCACTAATGATGGACAATGGTGAAACGACAAACAGTGATGACTGCTGATGACACGCTTTGCTGCTACATGTCAACCAGCGCCCACACTCAGGGATATGACCAGAGAAGATGCTCTACCAGTCTCCCAGATTCCGAAGACGAAGAAATCCATCAAAGCCACGCTCGTGAGGATCCCCAGTCACATTGCAGTTGGCAGCTCGATTTACCTGAGCCGTTGTCCGTTGACCGATTGTTCACAACCAACGATGCTTGCGCAACCAAATGAATCCATAGCTAAACCCTTTGGAAATCAGCTAAAGTTGAAGGGAAGCAGGTTGGATAAACCCTGCAATTTTGAAACTGTATTGTCAAGATGTGTTCTTCACTCATTCTGAAACTTCTGACACAGACCTGACCTGATTGGCTTTATCAAACACTATGCTATGCCATTAATTAACCCCAAACCTTTGAGTATTCAGAATCAGCGCTTTCACTTCTGGAAGCCTTCTCGCTCAGGCCGTGATACGTGGTCTTCAGGTGTCCATATCCGCACTCTTCAATATCAGCCTGGAGAAGTTCAAGCCGTCAAAGCCGCTTGTTCCGGGTGAGCCGTTGGTATTGGACCCACCAAGCGTTCGCCAACGACCCCACTTGACGATGGCACTTCAACTGCATCATGATTCATGTCATGATCAACATGCAATGACATGTCCCTTCCAGCTTTACTTTTTGCATGGTCTAGCAATCAATGCATCCTCCTGCTAGGATCAGGGGGACTATGCGACACAGCAAATAAGACGAAATTTTCATTACAGATGACAACAACTGTTTACCCATACACACCCCAAATGTGATTTTATATGATGTCAATGTCAACACCCTTGTCATTGGCCATAACCAGATCCAGCCAGCACTTGAACAATCATCATCGCCAGCAAGACTTCACATTTCGATTCCCAGGAACCAACCAACGTTTGCCCAACTTGCTTCTTTTGCAATCACTCAGTCACCAAAAACACAATGTCTTGGTGATGCTGTTCTTTAATTAGTGGTCTTGTCTCAGGCAATGGATGAAGAATCAGCCCCTTTCAAAGCTGGATACACGCTGGCTTATTCAGCCGGTTTGCGTCTGTACTTGGAACCCGAATATTGCCACCCAGCCTGGAACAACCTGAAGATGGCGATCCGTACATCAGGACTACAGCCAACGTTTCTGAAGGCTACATTGATGAGTCATGTCAATCATTCTCCATATGGAAGTGGTGCCAATATGAACCTCAAACGTGAAGTTTGTGAGTCCCTCATCCAGAACATGACTGCTGATGAGTTCCACAGCCTCCTTGAAGATATTGCATTCGATAGAGGGGTTGACCCCACTGATGAATCATTGCCATCGAGTGCTGATCAACTGCTCTCTGAGCCAACGATTGCCAAGCGTGGAATCTTTGTGGCTTGGATGCACTGTTCAGCTGCTCTGAAAAAGAAAGCAACTTGTAGGTTTCGAAACCAGCTCGCTGTAATCAATCAATCTGTGCGCTGATTATATGCATGCTTTAGACTTGACGTTATATGCATATATATATATATATGTATGTATGTATGTATGTATGTATGTATGTATGTATGTATGTATGTATGTATGTATATTGAAATATAGTTATTAGTGCCACGTCCTCAATGGATGATATCACGCATTCTTCTCTCAGAAGCCTCATATTTGGAATCAAATTGCGACTGACAGAAGGTCAGCTACGAAATCAGAATGTTATGTTTAACAATTCCTTAATTGAAAAACAAGAATCAACTGCGCCTATCATAAGGGCCTATCATTGTATAAAACAACAGTGCTTTTGGTTTGTGAGCATCCAATGAATTAAAGATGTCCGATTGCTGTTTGGTCATCTGGGTGCAGGCGGAAAGGTTTAAATCTCACCACCCCCTACACAAACATCTCTCTCTTCAATCCACACATCCTGGGTAATTATTACAGGCTTACATAAATAAATTAAACAATTATCATTGCTCTCAGGGTCCAGGATGCAAAATTGTACTACTATATACTATTTGTTTAAGTCACCTACTCATGACATGAATATTAAAATATTGAAATGCTCTCTGATTCTATTTTCAAATTTTTGGCTTGTTTATTTACAGTCCAGGTCTCATTGAATCATTGGGCAATTGTATTTGAACTAATGACAGTGTTTGGAGCCACCTCTGTTCCCCAAGGTCAAGTACAAGTCATGGTTTCAGATCTGTGTGGCGATGAGAGCGCTGGACGCAGACTGGAGCATATCACAATTGGTTTTGGACATGGCTCAGGACTGAAAGTCAGCTGAGTGGATTGGTCACACTTTGGACTTGGCATTCTGACAAACAAACTGCAACTAACATTCAACGGAAATAAGCAAGAGATATCAAAATTTATTTTAAACAAATTGACATACTACTTAATCTAACTGTGCACCGTTGCTGACATTGCCATGTGCCATCAGCCATCATTACATTCATACATACGTTCTAGATTCTGACTGGAAATCAGCGATGTCCAGTGCATGAGCTGTATGAGTTTTGGAAGTTTTTGATTGTCATTGAAAAATTGACAGACATTCTGCTGGCCATTTCATTTCTGGCTGTGAAGCAATTTTAAGTTCAAGCTCAGACCATTCCATCGCTGCCTGACCTCCGGTCCCCTTTGAGAGAAGCTCAGCCATGAAATTTGGTCCCCCTGTTCCAGCCCTTGGCCAGAATTGGAGAGATCTTGTGATGACTGACATTGCTGAAGCAGCTCGGAGATGGCGTGAATGCGATGAGAAGAAGAGATGCAAACATCGGCGAAGAACCATTGATGAGGTGAAACACCTTGGTGAAGTCTATTTCAGCCAAGCCTTTTTACTTGCCAACCCACCCAACAGTGATGATGAGAGTGAATCGCCTACGCCTACTCCACCACCTTTGCCAATGTTTGGTGATGGAAGCCCGGTCTACCCAGTGCACTTCCCCAATCCTATGGATACTCGTACTGTCATTCGTGCAGAGCACCCAGGATCACCTCGCCTCGGAAATTTTTGCGGCCGACAGACTCTCAAGAATCCTTTCACAGACCTGCTGCCGATGTGTGGTGTTGCTGAGACTGGTGGTGCCAATGCCATCTCTTCACAGTCATCCGGGAGAAAGAGACTGAGATGACCCTCTCCATCATTTGCGTGCATGAGCGCACCTGAGCTCTTGAATCGGAAGTCTGGCCTGTTGCTGCTCCTCATCCTGATTGGATTTCAATGGAGCTAGATTAGATAAGGCTCAGATTTTCTCTTTATTTTTGCTGAGTTGTTGCTCTACAGCTTGCAAGCAACTCACGGAATAATTAGTTTGACCATTCATAGAATGGTTTCTGCTTTGGAGTGATTAGTCATTGACAAAACCTAGGTGCAAAGCACCTCCTAAACAAATCTGGGAATTTCTTAGGCCTGAAGGCAAAGACGTGACGTTTGGAGCGAGTCATTGAATAAATGGTTCCCATTGCAGTGGGATTGGTTGGTTGAGGTGGCGTGTCGATTGAAAGATTCAGTCGCCTTGCTTTGGAAGAATATCATTTTGAAAGTGGGTCAGTCATCACAGCAATTTGTGGTAATTAAACCTGAGCCTGCACTCAATTTCCGTTCCAGGACGACGACGGTGCCGGTGATGCTGAAGGGGAAGTGGGTGCTGAACGTCAGGAAGCAGGCAGTGATGATGAGGATGAGGGTGGGCTGGATGAGCCAAATACACGGGAAGAAATGAGAAGGCTCCAAGCCAAGTTCAAAAACAACAGGCGAACTGCTGCCCATTTTTATCACCAGAGGTATGTGCAGATAGACATGCGCATGGTCTATATGGGTTCCCAGCCTCTTCTTGAAGAGTTCCAAGATGCATTGGAGCAACAGAAGAAGGGACAAGAGTCTGGATGCAGATTTGAGTTCTGAACTTGTTTTTGTTCGGCCCCTCTTCGACTGTATTTCATCATGCCATTGTTCCATCGCCATGCATTGAAGTGATATATTAGTCTCTCACAGCATTTCAATGTTATCACTTGTCATCAAAGGCTCAAATCTCATTCCATTCAGAATTCAAATCTCACATGAATTAGTTGATTCAATTCAAATTTTCTAGTGAATTGTATGTTGCAACCCTAGGTTGAACACTGTATCAAATTCACTATGGACTATGGACACTGTAATCTCACTATGACGATACTATGACTATGGACTATGGACATTTTATTTGTTTTGCTTTGAGTCGAGGGACAAATAAAATGATAATGCCTAATTCATGACTGATCTTAACAATTCACTGGTCTGGTGAGTTTGATTTACTGGTGGTGCATTCTTATTCCATTTCAGTTCAGGAATCCTGCTTGCGCTGGCAAGCTTCCAGAGCATCTGGCAGTTTCTACGCGACCATCCTCATGATTCTGGGTCTTTTGCATGATGGCTCCACTTTGGAGAAGCTAGGAATCACCTTCGACTCACCATTGTACGAGGAAGATGACCGGCTTCAAGTAGAAAGGCGCACTGCTCAGAGATTTTTCACCTTCCTCATTCATCTTGCGGCGTACCGAGCTTGGTCACAGATGCAGTTTTGCATGATGATACCACAAGCACTTGCTTGCATCCATCACCGCAACATGACCGTGAGACAAGCTGGCATTGCAAGAGTGCGTCGCATCATTGAAGCAGTGTTGTCAGTGGAGGCAACAGTTTTCAAACAGCCTTGCCGATTGAATCCCCGTTTGAAGCAAAGAGTGGAGAGGTTGCTCAAAGAGGTCTCCTGGAATGCTCTGCAACTGGCAAGGGAATGCATGGCTGCTTGTGAGCTTTGTAAGTATGATTGTGGAGACCACGAGCTTCGGCTACTGACTTTTGCTTTATTCGGACGACCAGCAAACACGAAGTTCTGGCTAGAGGATGTGTTCAATCACGTGTCTGACATCTGCAGACGCCATGCAAAAAACCAGGTAATGCAAAGGTGCCTCGCCCATTTTATTATGAACTCTTCGGTTTTGGTTTTCTACATGTCTGTTTGGTCCAGGCATGTTTGCCATGAATTGTGCAATAAACATGAGGGCACCAGGCCAATATAGCACTTGAATTTTGAGCAGTTGAGAAGGGCTGATCCATTGTTTTGCAAATGTGTTTGCAGGTGGACCAAATACCTGTACATCCTTGCGACCCCGGTGATCAAGGAGTGCAAGTGGCCCCAGATCATTTTGAAGTTGCCAGATTTTCTTCGTTTGGTGATCAGAACTGCCGTGAGTAGCTCAAAGGAGGTGTTCAAGAAGACTTTCACCACTGCTGGCCAATCCTTGCCACAAGATTTGAAGAAGGAGTTGACCCTGAAAAAACTCAGCACCAAGTACAAGGCTGCAGGCACCCTTTCCAACCAACGTTCTGCTGCAGCAACTGCTTGGCTTGTGGAGTATCAGAATGATTTGGGCAAGCTGCCACTTGCATCTGCAGGACTGGTTGGAGTGAAATTTTGGCCAGTCATTCCATCACATGGAATCACAGAGTTCATTCATGTTTCAAAGCTGTGATGAACAATGATTTGTTGCCAATTGACATTTTGAAATCAAAAGAGTTTTTCATTTGTTCTGATGTTCTGCAGGATGTTTTTTCTCTCCAGGGGAAATTTTCTGGAATGAAGACGATGATCGCTATGTGCTTAGCTTGGGCTTCAGAACTTATGCTGCTCTGGCGATTCCTTTGCAGCGCACAACCCTGGGGGACAAGGAGCTTATATTGTTGTTGTCGTTGTTGCTTTCTGGCACATATTGTAATAATGACTAAACAAAGGTAAGTGAAGCAGTTTCCTGCTCTAACGCTTCAGCAATCATTTGGGTCCTGGCTTGTCATAGCTGTACAGCAATTAATCATACATATATACACTTATATACATGTATATATATATGTTTTTTTAACCCGGTAAACAACATGTCCACATGATACGTTTGAGATTTGAATTTGGATTTTAGCTGTTTCACTGTTTGTTTGGGGTGATGTTTCTTTCAATGGTTGTCCTATTGGTTGGGCTGAATGGTTCGAAAGTTTCAGCACAGCTGACCGCTGTGAGGAATTTTGCATCTTTGGCGACACGGCTTGGGAGCCATTGGATCTACCAGTGTGGATTTTCAATCACCAATTCACTGGAAGTCCCTGGAAGCACCAGCCTTTCACCTTGAGACTGCCTTCAGAAACGCTCCAGCACCCAGACCAAGCTCGTGGTGTAATGTTTGAACTGCATCCTGAGAAACAAGAGTTGGCACGAGCAGCAATCCATCGAGGAATGTTCATGACAAATTTATGTTGGAGCAACTTCAAAGGAACATCCGGTACAAAATGCCAGATCCGGCAAAAAAGGAAGGCAGTGGGAAAGGAGGCGCTTTGAAGAAACAGGATTATGCTTGGCATGCTGTCCTACATTTCTTTCCTGATTCCAGCCATGACGAGAAGCTCCGAATGTTTCGTGGAATTATGAACAGTACAGCTGAGGTTGTTCCTTGCCCAGATGAATTGCTTGAGGCGATTGAAGCCTTAGACCCCTTGTACCAGGAAGACTTCCATGAGATGAAAAAGCTTTGCAGTGAACAAAAAAAACGACAGCAGAAGGTCAAAGCTCCAGAAGTAACACAAACAGACCCTGTGGATCCTGTGCCGGTGGAGCCTGTAAAGATTCCAGACCCATCTGCACAAGAGCGCGAGATTAGCACAGAGGCACCTGCTTCAGAAACTGCTGAACCAAGAACAGCTCACGTGAAGGCAGATCCCAAACTGTACACGCCTGAAATTCTCAACACACTCATCCCTGGCCGTGGCAATTTGAAAAGCGTCTACATCAAACGACTTCCTGGAGATCGCAAGATGTATCAGGGCTTTTATCCAGGACTGTGATGTGATCTCTTTGGCTAAACTTACATGAGAGAGAGAGAGAGAGAGAACCCAACTGCTTTACTATTTATTTCACATGGGTTTAACTCAGTAACTCAATTGTCAATCAATTGTTCTGGTTGTTTGTCATTCATTGGTTGATCGGTGGCAATTCAATTGTATTCGATCTAGATAGTCGTTGACAACTCTGCAGGAAAACCAGGCGAGAGAAAGTCAGTCAGTAGTACATGGGATGGACCTCAAAGAATGCTCACGGAGAAGCAAGCTTTGAAAGAAGTCCTCAAATTCCTATGGACTGCGCACCAAGAGCGTAACCCCAAGCACAAGGACAAAGTTCAGTTTCTTGGTTTGATTTGGCTCATGGTTGCACTTTCACGGCTGAAATTTAACTTGTGTTTTAGGAGTCTTCCTGACATTGCTTTGAATTCCCATTTGCGTGAGGCCAACTGATGTTGCAGTTGATCGTGTGTTGGCAACTTTCACACCTGAAACTGGGATTCGGCAACCGGCCAGTGCAAAGGCTTCTGGTGCAGCATCATCTTCCGTTGGCAAGTGAAATTGAGTGCATATGATGTGCCTTAGATCAGAAATTCTACATTATATGTTGCGCTAGAATGCAGCTTTTGAAGAGTCACCATTTTGCCTAAAGTGAAACCAGCAATTTTGCCTGACAATTGTGGGAAGATGATTGATGCTTGGATTACTCCCAGCGAGGTTACTGATCAAATCAATGACCATAAGTTTCACCAGTTGACGAATTCAATAAGTTTCACCTGTTGAAGAAGGAAAAAGTGCAGAACAACATCCTTTGGACATTGGAGTGAGGATTCTTCCAGAGGCAATTTTGGTCAGATTTTAGCTGATTTCAGTTGTTTGTGGGTACTGTGAGGTGGCTTCAAATTTCATAAGACCATATAAGTGCAAATAACTGCAAATAACACCAAATAACTGCAAATAACACCAAATAACTGCAAATAACTGCAAATAATAATATCATGATATCATGTATCTTTCCACCTGTTTTGCAGTGACCCCCCTTTGGGGGACCCCCCTGCACCCTATGAAAAGGTCATTTGGGTTCCAGGTAAAAGTGTTCTCCAGCCTCTCACCATGAATGAAGTCATCCAAGCTCCCCGGTGAATCACCTTGGGTTAACCAGTCTGTTTTCCCACTATCATTGTCGGTGAATCACCTAGATCATGGTTTGAATCACCTTGGTTGATAACTGGTTGGAGTTCCCTCCAAGCTCCTTGGTGAATCACCTTGGTAACTTACCTGGAGCCTAAATGACCCTTGGTGAATCACCTTGGTTGACAAGTTAAAGGTTCCCCTCCAACCTCTCACCATGGCGTCCTGGCTGCCAGGGCACACCTTAGTGTCGTGCAGCGACTTCCTTGCACTGGGTCTGGGCCGACAGGAATGGCGCGAACACCCAGCTGTGATCTGTGCTGCTGGTGTGCGTAGGTAGTAAATGATGATGTGATCATATTTTGGAGTAAATGTGTACTTGAGCATATGTGAATAAGTTATAATGCAGTGTATGTTGATGTGTTTATGTACAGTTTGTTCCAGTGTGTTGTAAATATGTATGTCTTATTATTTTAATTCTATTTCCACGACCCCTGTGGAAAATATCTATTTCCAACCTCCCACCCAAAAACAAACCGGGACAAAACATTCATGGTGGGACCGGAAATTGGAACATTGGAGTGGGGACATGGTAACCATAGATCATTTAATACATATGTAATCTCATTGCTTCACCCCCCGAACAAGAATAGATGTATAAACCATAAATCATTACAAACCATCAATTATAAACCATCAACCACTAGTAGCCATTGTTAAACCATTTGTCCATCATTAAGTCCCAATTCTCAACTGACCACAGACAAGGAAAATTCAGTGAGCCCTGGCGCCATGGCCGCTCGGCGCTATGAGGCCGGTGCATCTCCATTTGTACGACCTCTCGAGAGGTTGGCGGTCGTGGTGGGGAGTAGTGCCATTGGTAGAGCTTGGGACTGGCTATATGAAAAAGGATTTTAAAGGTTAAACCTGGCTAAGAAAAAGAACTGGCTATATACATCTATATATATATATATATATACTTGGTTTGACCTGGTATGTTTATGAGTGAGCTGGCTTGAATGTAGATTCTTTTTTATTTTTTACACCTTAACCAGGTTTACCATCATGGGAATGCCTACTTAAGCACCAACCATTCGAAACAATCCACAGTCGGTTTTGGGACCGTCTCTGCTACCCCAAGGGAAACCCAGTCCAAGCTACAAACCATCCTATTACGACGAGCGGACGACGTTAGGGCAGTTTTCGACTATTCTGTGGATCTCGATGTGGTAAATGATGGACCATCACCAAGACTTTCTCGCAATGACATGGCCGACCGCAGCTTGGGATTTTTAGCATTGTTATGCGCAGCAGTCTTTAGCGCCCTCACCAGCGTTTTCACGTCCTGGAGGTTTGGCGTCGATGCTGGGACCCATGTTGCTCTCCAAAGACCTGGAGGCCGTGAAGACAGACATGGCCGTGAAGCATTGATTGACCATTGATCACTATTGATAACATGAACAATGCTTCATCAATGGGGCTATAGCCATTAGCCATTAGTAGTGGGATCAACAATTAATGGGTTTATAGTCATTATGATTATGCAGCATATGCATTGATCAATGCAAATCTGGGGTAATAGTTATAGTCATTAACAATGGCGGGATCAACAATTAATGGGTTTATAGGCATTAATATTGGGGGATCAACAATGGCCAAATTGCTTCTTTTACAATGGGATCCACCCATTATAGCCATCAATATTCAACAATGGTGCAACTAATCTGGGGTTATAGCCATTAACACTGGTGGATCAACAATTGATCACTATCAATTGAGAACCAGTTGATCCAGTATATTGACAATTGATGACTATCAATGGGATATTTGTGATATTGTTACTAGTATAACAATTGACGAACCATGATTAGTGGTAACGGTTGATGATCAGTGAGTCAGCATTTGTTAACACATTTAAGCATTGATTAACCATTCATCAATTCTCGCGGGGTTTCTAGGCGACCCCCGCAAAAGGTGTGTCCCCCCAACACCTGCCTGATTATTTTGGTCTACATATATTCAGTCTACATTGTTGGTTGTACAGAGTCAAATTACAAAATCCTGATTTTACAGAAAATTTTCACATTTTTCACTTTTTTGTTATACCAAAAGTTTTTTAATACTGTTCAACGGGTCTTATGTACTATTTTGTTATACCTATTTTGTATACCGTAGTTATACCCGTTGAATGGGCCATGCCAACGGGTAACCACCTTGGCTGTGGGATGATGAGTCAGAACCACCAAGGAATCGCTCCACGTCGCCTCGCCCAGGGCGTGTGGCATACGGGCATTGTCGTTTACGGCAAGGCACCCGTCGCTGGTAGCACGACCTTCCGTTGTGCATGTTGCAGACGCAGAACCTTGCAGACATGATCTGTTTGGCACTACTAAATAGATCTAAATAGTTTGGTCATGTTTGATCTTCATAGTCTCATGTGGACTGTGAAACGTTAGGAATTCAGTTTGTATGAGGAAGTAAACATATATTGTCCGTATTCCTGCGTAGGGTTATGGAAATATCATACGTGTATGTGGATACATGCATATTTTTTAGCATACTTGTTCACTCCGCCTATAAGCACGTACGCTTTCGTATACGTTCGCAAATGTATGTTTGATTTTCAGCTATTTATTGATGAACAGAAGAATGTTTTTTGCTTGTCATTACAATTTGAAGGTCTAGCGAGCAAGTTCTTTTACTGACCGGCTACAAACTGGTACACATCGAAGTATTAGGCACTTGGTGTGTCATTGGTGGTTTCTCAAGTCTGAAAATTATTAGAGCTTCATGTAGTAAGGAGGACCTCACCACTTTTCCAGAGGACAGGCGCATGACACTAGTATGTTTTTTTTATATATATGATGTATACATATATATTAGTATATATAGAAATATTATTTTTTTTGATATATATATATATGTATACATAAAAACTTCAAACATTTTTTAACGCACATATACCCAGCTGTTTGTTAGCAGCCGTACACACAGGTGGTGTTTGATTTCCGTGGTTTGCCCGATGTGCAAACCTCTAGTGCCACCAGGAGTACTACTTTGGTGGCGACATTTTCTATGACACGCCAGCAAACACTGGCTTCGGAACACCCAGGTGGGTATAGCGATGGGTGGCTCTGGTTCATACACTTGGGATGCGTCGGATGACACACGCATATGAACGTTTTCTGAATTCCGGACTTAATCTTTTTTTATGCATGTGGTTCGGGCAACACACGTTCTTGGCATACCCGGTCTTCGCTTAATAGCCATATGGTTTTACCAATACAAGGCAGTCCCCCCAACAATAAAAAAAACATGTCCGTGGCAGGGGCAGGAATTTTGGCCTACCCGTCATTCATTATCATTGCACAGCTGCAAGTATGTATTTCTGTACAGAATGCTTCAAAGCTCGTTTTTTGGTATCACTGTACAGTTGGAGGGGCGGAATAGATATGTTATGCACATATATCAATGTAATATACCTGGATTACACAATAATTTGACAATTGATTTATCAAGATTTGGCAGCTCTTAACCACTCCCCTGGCTCCAACCACTCCTCCGGATGCAAAATTGTTGTGCCAATCTCTTTAGCTGTGTTTTTCGCCTTCTGACAGAATCCCCCCATTGTTTGGGAAAAAGGAACACCTTGTCTTGTTGCCCAAAACAAGTCCCAACCATTCCTCACATCTCTGTCGTTTACATGGGAATCCATCATTAAATTGAAACTTTACGTGTGAAACAACATCTGTTTTTTTCACATGTTTGGTTGGAGGCCAATGGATGCCTCTTGCCTCCTGTCGTTTACCATGATTTCAGCATTTTGAACTTCGCCAGAGGAGTTGCAACCTGCCAATGGCTTACTCGGATTGTGGCTTAGCAGTGCGCAAGGATGCACATAGAGTCCGTCATTTTGAAGCAAATGGTACCCTATGCTTCCAGTATCTTCCAGTTGCCATTATGATCCGTAAGCAACCCCAAACAATAATGGTAGAAAGCATCTGATTACCTACTATAATGGTAGTTGGAAGCATGGGGGTAGGGTTGTTGCATGGAGCTCTTGCATGCACACATTTAATATATGAGCACACATCCACCTCCACCTATTTAATTATGCACAGATACATTCACGCACGCAGTACATGCGCATAAGACATACTCATATACTGACATATATACTCATGCATGGGGATGTGTACGCAGACATAGGCGCCGGTAGACAGTGATAGATGTGATCTAACAGATATTTGCATTTATATACCTACATACATTCATAATCATTCATACACATACGCAGCCATACTGGCATCATTTAGATATAACATTTGGCAGATACTACGAACGAATCCTGGCGGCACAGGGTCCACGTGCGCCACAGGGTGGTCATCCCCATGGGCACCACTCTACGCCAGCGAGATGAGCTTCATGCGTTGCGTGGCATGGGATGGCTCATGTCTAGTGGTCAGGATTGATCTATAAGCACTAGATCTATCTAACTAGATGTATCTAATCAGATCTATCTAACTAGGTGATACTAGATGTATCTAACTAGGTGATACTAGATGTATCTAACTAGTGTCTATAGATAAACACTAATTCTAGTGTATAAACACTGGATGTATCCAACTCGTGTCTATAGATAAACATTATAGTGGTCAGGGTACAACTACAGATGTCTCTATAAAGGATAGGATGAACTATATCTATAATTGTGGAGATTTTTCGTGAATTACATGAACAATGATTGTCATATATTTTTTTTCAAAGGACTGCAGGGCCTTTATGCTTTAATCAACCATTCTTACAGTTGCGGTTATTTGACTACGGTCTAATGAGTTTCGTGATGGCCCTCATTGCAGAAACACATTCAGTCAGACGTGGTTCGAGTGACTGATTTCTCGTCGTGGCAAAATCGACCCCATCGCCCCATGTTCATCACGTTGTCAGACCAGACTCACAGGTTGATTCGCCAGAACGACATGATCACAGTGTCGTGTGTAAGATCTCGGAGTCAACCGTGTAGCTGGTGAGAAAATTGGAGCAGTTCAGACGCTCCTGGACAAGTTGTTGGAGGCATTCATTTCCCATTGCAGTTCTTCAGAAAGATTCAACCATGATGCTGATCATTGATACATCAAACAAAGACGAAGGGGTTCCTGCACATTAGTTTTGAGTGTTTTACCAGAGTTTCTCAGTGTGGGACTTGTTGTGCATACAAGTAGGTGTACAGAGAGAGGGAGAGAGATGTGATGCATGATGTTCAACAGTACTTTTGGGGGCCACTATGTCTGAACAATCAGAGTCACAACTAAATACTTACAGTACATACACCATACATGTTACATGCTGTTTTTCATACGATGCTCTTATCCTTCCAATATTAAAGTGTTTGAATGCAAACAAGTCTATGGCTTATAGATACAAGCACATCGTTAGGATATGGCCATGGTTTCTCAAAGCTTAGACTGCGGTGTCCAAGAAATCAGCCATAATGATAGTTCTTCCGAGGACCGAGCAACAAATCCACGGGTTGAGGCAAGACGACTTGTGTCCATTGGCCCCAACAGCAATCCACCTTGACTGATTGACTGGTTCTAAAGTGGTGCTTAGGATCAATTGGTAGTTCTGGAAGGTCATAAGCATCAACTGTATTCAACCTAAATGAGCAAAATACACCGTCTGGTTGGTGATTTTAAACATTTTTTATTTTCCCCTAGTAATCATTAACAATTGGTTGGTTGACTCATATTTTTCATAAGTCATAAGGGTTGAAACCACCAACCAGTTGCGATTGGTTGTTGGCCATTCTTTGATAGGTTCCAAACGCTTACGAGAAACGCTACCTGTGCTTTCAACATTGGGTGCAGATTTGCGGTGACATGAAGGGTTCAAGGGGAGCATTCTCAGGCATTCACAACAGAGTAAGGCATCCACACGACACGACGACCTTGGATGACATTGGTTCATAGCTTCATATGGACATATAAATGAATCTACAAAATATTTCTGGCACACCCATCCAAGGTAGGCTCGGCTCAAAAACACTACTAGTGGTTGATATTGGTAGATTCACCAACAATTTGGGGGAGATGCCAGCTGTCGGGTATGTCGATGATCACCTGGCTGGTGGTTAAAAACATCAATTCTTTTCCCACATGTATTTCTAAATGGTTGGTCGGTAGACAAGCATCTTTTTCATGGCGGGATTGAAACCGCCAACCAGTCAAAGTTGGAAGGTTTCCTACCACTGATCTTTTTCGCGGTCCTTATATGGTACCCACTTTTTGCATGTGCCCCTGGCGCTGAGATTTAAGGTTCATCGTGGATGAGTTGAAGCCCATCTTCAATCGAGAGGTGGGAAAACTCTGGAAAACCTGTGGTGAAAAGACATGGCCATGGGTCAATATAAATCAACCAACAATAATGGTAAACTAACTGGTTAATTAATGGTTAATAATAGTGTACAATAAGTAACAATAGTTTGGGATGTACCAGCTATATACATGGCTATGGGTCAATATTAACCAACCAATGATGAGGGATAATGAGCAACAATGATATGGAAAACAATGGTTAATAGTGGGGGAACCAGGGGTACAGGGTTTTGACCCATGGCCACATTTGGGGCTTCAAGTTTTCTGGATTGCCCTCTTTTAAACGAACTTGGAACCCTAGAGACGCCAGATTTACCAGGCAAACCAGCGAAGCACGGTGGATTTTGCACGCAACAATGATATGGAAAACAATGGTTAATCGTGGGGGAACCAGGGGTACAGGGTTTTGACCCATGGCCACATTTGGGGCTTCAAGTTTTCTGGATTGCCCTCTTTTAAACGAACTTGGAACCCTAGAGACGCCAGATTTACCAGGCAAACCAGCGAAGCACGGTGGATTTTGCACGCAACCATGGCTGGGGCTGGAAGAATCTGGGTTATAAGCTTACAACCAACTATACCAAAAACTGAACAGCTATACCAACTATACCAAAAAAACAAACAATCCAAGTGTACAAGAAACTGAATGGATGAACATCCCAACAGCTCGCAGCTCGGTCCTTTGCGGGTCCCGTGAACTGGCCATGGGCAGAGCCACAGATCCAGGTCCTGGGAACAAATGACCCCCTACAGGGGAGCGATGCCAGGAGCAGAGTGGCCAGGTTGCACAAATGATAGATGGCTATGGGTCAATATTAAAGAACCAAATAATGGGGAATAATGACCAACCAATAAGAAGGAAAACAATGGTTAATGATAGGGGAACCAGGGGTACGGGGTTTTGACCCACAGCCAGATGTTGAAACATCGAGGATGACTTCACCTGAAGTTTCAACGCTGCCATGATGATGCTTTGTTCCCCAACAATGGTTGAATTAACCATCCCTATGGTGTCATGGACCAAGGGGTGGATAGCGATCAACACGGATCAACCTCAGAATTCATAATCCATGTATATATCTACTTATACAGCCATGTGCACGAGCAAAGTCTACCAAATAAGCAGGGGTCAAAAGCTTTGGTAGTGTCGAAACAATTAGTTTTATGACTTTGATTTAACATAGCACTACCGTGGCACCACCACATGATACTGATGTGCTAGTCAAAATTCAGAATCATGTTGCTGACACATTTGGTTAAACAAAAGAATTTGCTGATGGTTAGCAACATGACCGAGATTCATATTGATGATTAGCAAACCCTGGGAAGTTTCACTGGCAACTGCATAGCATGTTCCTGCTGGTTGATTTGGTTGTCCATAAACGGGCTTGCCAGTGCGCCATATCGCAGGCTACGATTCGCCGCTATAAAGCATATCAAAGGAATCTTGTTGAGCATAAACCCTGGTGAATGGGGGTTTAAGCACGTTTAAGCAACATCCAGCGTGTCAAGTCTAATCACTGTAGACCAGTATCAGCCAGTATGATAAATTGTCGCAGCGTTTACCAGGGAATTAGCCACTGTTGTATCATTGAATCACATTTGAACCATTGATTACAATTCATGGGCACTTCTATTACTTCAATCCAGTACTTCAATCCATTATTAAGAACCCATCAATCATCATGAATGTGTCATGAATCTACCATTTTTCACCATATTGAGCACACGAATTCGAGTCACCGCCGGCGACTCGTGACATCTCGTGACATCTCCAATTCCCGTACCAGCCTCCACCAGGCCTATGACGCGGCCCGGAACAACTGCAATCACTTCACAGATCGAGCGAGTTTATACTTGGCACCTTGGCACACGGTGTGGCGTTGAAAGCGACAAGACAGGAAGGAGCTGAGCAGTTCGGGGTATCCCGTTTGGGATCCGCTTGGGGAGGATGCTAGGAGCGGCCCCAAGGAGTAACAAGGACACTGATGATGACGCATGCTCATGTGTTGAGGTGCTGAAAAATTGCTCAAGCATTGATTCACGAAAATGCTCTGAAACATGGCCTTACATCATTTGAGTACGTGTGGTGAAAAAGATGTTGAACAAGGGTTGATTAGCGCTTCATGATGGGTATATTTGTGGTACCAGGACTATTCACGACATCCCAACTGTACTGGCCGTGATCTTTGGGCTGTCCATACTTGATGATCCCAAGGAGTGAGTGGTTTCAAAACACCATGGCGATTCCAAGAGCGCCATACCCATGAGTTATTCATTAGTTTGTGAAGAAAAGCCATGTAGTTACCAGAAATGATGCGAGAATGTTGCGCACAACTACGATGACATGATTTGATTTCAAAAGGAAACTTTTCTGACGTGGAAGTTCCCTGGCATATTACTTCATTATCATTCTGTGATTATGTGAGGGGAGGGTTTTCGGGCATCCCTCATATGTTGATACTGGTGACCAGACAGCACAGCAAGTTGTTTGATCAATCCAGCCACTGGCTAATAATCAATAGCACTTTGTGGGTTTTATTCTTGTCGGTTTATTCTTGTTGGTTGATCATTCAGGCTTTTTACATATCCAAAACAATGTTTTTTTAACACATCTAAAAACAACCTGCTTGGTCTTATTCTTGTTGGTCATTTTCCTGCTTTTCCAGCATTTTTGTTGGTTGATATTTGCTGCTCGATCATTGGCCAACAAAGATGTTTGGATTGGACCAACGACCCCGTTGACCGGGGCCCCCCGCGGAGGTCGGACGGCACATCCCGGAGGATGTTTTGGAGCAGCCGCAGTTGATGTTACTTGGCACCGTGCGTTTAGGCATGGTTGTGGCAGCCCCAAAACCAATGGTTTTCGAAGGTTTTCGAGGCACTGGTTACCTTATTTTGGGGGTAAACCACTGGTTTTCGAGTCACTGGTTACCCTATTTTGGGGGTACCACTATGATTGACTTTCTCTAGTTAGTGGTTCACCAAATGATGATTTTTTGGTGGGGACCATTGGTTGCCCTATTACTTGGCACGTATTCATTTGGTGAAAGTACAAACAGACGGATTATGACGGATGCTCAAAGATGATAGCAGATGAGAAGGGATGAGAACGGATGATAATGGATGTACAATCATATCTGTGCATTATATTTGTGTATAGATATATATATATATGTTGGATATATATGTTGGATATATGTGACCTGCACCTCTCTGAAGGTTCAACTGGTCCATGATGCTGCCTTTGTTCTGCCAAGGCTTTTGTCTCAGTTTTGTGCCCACAGATATGTCATGAATGTCCATGGGGGTTATACACCATGGGCTGTGGGGCCTAAAATTCTGGTGATCTCAGTCTCAACCCCAGCTATCTCAGCAAATTTGCAGTTTCTTACCACAGTTCGAGTGTGGGATGGCAAGTTGCAACTCTGAACCCTGAACCACGCATCGAGGAGGGAAGGGCAGGGTGTTGGGGACATTTTTGGGTCAATATCGACCCTGGCAACCCTGACCGACAGATATCCTTCTCATCTACTACTTTGACCAAAGGGTCAGTGAGGATGTTTTGACTATTGACCATAGTCAATGGCTCGATGACCATCTATTCCTGGGAAATGCGGGGTTGTGGTAGTGCAGGGGATCAACGCCAGTGGACCACTGGAGAGAAAGGTGTCCGTGACTCCAAGTGGTTTTTGTCTTAACTTTTAATTTTTGCTGTGAACCTGCTGTGCTGAGCCTTCCTGTCCGTTTGGGTATTTCATGGCATGTGTTTGAATGGGGAACTAGCTAGGCACAAAAAAATGCACCTGATTGTTCCAGGCCATTCTGCCCGGGTGCCTTATGAATTCAATCCAGATTTCTGCATTGTTTGTTCTTTCTAGCACCATTGTGTTTTCTTGTCCGTGCAATTATAGTTTATCTCTGCACATAAAGTATTCCCAGTCAAAAGAACTATGAATCATCAACATTTGCATGTAGTTTCCATCACTGTTTTGTGTACATGTCATACGATGTCATAGCTATTTGTCATCTTGTTCGTTCCCTGTCACCTCAGTACCCGAATGCGTTTGCGAATTGTGGGCCAAATTGCATGGAATAGCTCGATGAAGTGTGATTCACCAGCACCTGACAGTGTTATGATAATTTGGCTTGTGGTTTTAAACATTTTAGACTTTCCCCAGTATTCACAAATGAATGGTTGGTTGACTCATAGTTTTCATGGGGGCTGAAACCACCAACCAGATGGGGCATGATTCATCGTAATGGTCAACCATGGTCAATTATGGTGGGTAATGTTTTGAATCATGGTTGATGATATGATGGTTGATCATGGTGTTAACTAGGATATCAGGTAACTGAACTAACCCCTATAAACCCTTGATAGTGGGCAATCAGTGAAGAGGGGTTTATAGATGTTAGTTCAGCCTTAGTCCAGCCAATCCATATTCATGAGTACAGGCACTCACTCTCAGAGCTATTTAAAGCAAAGAATCATGGCATACCATCGTTGTAAACCCCATCAGGTAGCTGAACTGACCCCTATAAACCCTTATGAATCGTGGTTGATCAAGTTCATTCAACGCTAAGCATGGCCGCTGCCCAGTCTGGACACGGCCCTGGGTCGAGCATTGCGTTTGGGAAGCCCAGCGGTGTCAAGGGCAGGGCATGGCAGGGCCCAGTGGATACATGGTCCTGGGGTGAGCTCCGAGCGCGGGCAAACCTGAGTCACTGATTGAATGCATCTACGATCAGTGATTAATGATCCAGCCGATGAATTCATGATAGTGATTGAAGATGCGTTTCTTTTTGTGCTTGCAGGCATGTTGACGATTTCACTTCGCCGTGTTCCATTTTGGTTTAAGCTGTTGTTGGTGAGCAGCTGAGCCTTGCATGTTGCCTGGGCGCTCTTTGGTGCCTGTGGCTCTTGGCCTTAGCACCTTTAGCTGGAGGACAGAGATCTGGGAGCTGACCGTGCGATTTCTGGTTTCAGTGGTGCACTGGCTGATCAATAGAATCGAGATAGCAGCAGCTGAAGCACATCTACGTGCTAACATCACTTGGAGCGTGTCTGGATTGATTCTATACCTGTTCATAGTTTTTGGGGTGGTGCTTACCCAGTTGGCCTACAGTACTTCCCTGATTGCACGTGTTTTGGTATTTGTCAGCTGGATTCTTCAAGCCATTGTGGTCACTTGCTTTCGGGTGCAGATCTTTGTTTGCAACTACATAGCTGAAAGACTCATTGGGAAACAGAAGCAGATAGGCTCAGCTGCAGCATCCATAGCCCTGCAAGACCGTTCTGCACTAACCTCACGTAGCTACATGGATGCGGGATCGTTCGTGCTTGTGGCACGTGACGGCGAATGGGACGAAGCATTGTTGGTTTGTCACAACGAAGGGTCTGAATGGCTGTGTTACTCCACAGATCCGATGGGCACCAGGTTCATTTGGGTGTTGATACGCATGACCTTGGGGAACTTCAGGGTTGTGGAGGGCAGGGATGTTCATCGAGTACCTCCTCCTGGGATACCAGTGGCGAATGTGAACTGGATGTGCGATCCTGGGAACTTGGGCAACAAGTGGTGTCCCAGCCCTGCCTTGCTAGTGAACCTATGCTCAGAGGGGCGGACCATCATGGATATCGTGAAGACCGACACCAATCCTCCAGCTCGTCATGTAGCAGGGGCCTCAGGAGACTTTGTGGAGCTGGTTCGGGCTGCGCAGCCTCAAGCCGTGGTTGCGCAACCTGCAGCAGCTTCCAACCCCCAAGCTCAAGCTGGAGCGGGAGGAATAGGTCCACCACCTTCGGGCACCAATCGCATGGAGTTGGAGAAGCTTGCAGAGGTGATCAATTCATTGAGGGTCGAGATGGAGGATGGCAAGTCCAAGAGAAAGAAGAAGAAGAGCAAGAAACGCAAGAACAAGGGCAAAAAACGAAGCTCTTCCTCGAACAGCTCCTCCAGTTCGGGCCGAGACTCGAACAGCAGCAGCAGCAGCTTTGTCAAGTGGAAGATGAATGGCAAGAGTCGCAAGGTGACAGCAGTGAACATGGGCAAGGTGGATACGAAGAAATTCAAAAAACGATCCGACTTGCTGATCTTTGCGGCCAAACATCCAGGTGCTTTGACGGCCAACTTCATCAATGCACTGAGGCAGAAGTTGATGAAAGGCGGGATCATCCGCACCAGCCAGTTGAGGGACATCGAATTGACGGAGTTTGTCACGACTGGGGCAGCGGGGCTGAAGGAAGTGCGAGATCGTCGAGAGGCTCTCACAATCCTGCAGTCTATGGACTACATCAATCAGGGCGAAGTGGAGAAAGCCATGGATGTGTTAGCCATGCGCATCACAGCTCTCCTCGAGGCAAAGGCGTCGGGAGGGACATGGGACAAGGCTGCCAAGAAGGAGCTCATTCCAGAGGAGACAGCTGGGGTAGCCCCAGCCGGACTAACTGGACTGGCCTGATTGGCCACTGGAGTTGGAGGGGGGCGGGAATCTTGAAGACTGTCCCTCCTCAAGTTCCTTTTGTGGCCTGCTTGGACATTTTGTCCAACTATGTGGACATCACCAATGGCTCCTTGGGTCGTTCTCTTCGAGGTGGGGGTGGCAACAGGACTGCTTTGGAAGCTGGCATTAGCCCTAGTGCTGTGTTCCCTTTGCCATTGATGCTGCCTTCAAAGTTACCAAGAAGAGGTCGATCCCGGGCAAGAGCTAGGTCCAGGAATTCATGTTTGAACTTTGTCAACCTGATCATTGCTGCTCTGAATCATATGTATAGTGGTCATAGCGGAGTGAGCCGGGTGGAACCTACTTTAGCGCAATCACGGGTGCATCAAGGCATTTTTTCAACCGTGGCAGACTTCCTTCGCAGTGGCATTCGCACTTGCGGGGAAGATGAAATTAAAGAGTATCTCCTGGAATCCATGCACTACAATGGTGCTGGTGGACAGGCTCAGCCACTAGGGTTGCGGGCGGGCGTTCCCGATCACGCAGCTGTCGTGGATTTGAGAGGTGTTTTGAGCGGGTATGATCAAGGGCTTGCCGAGCAAGTGGAGCATCCTTCGGCATTACTTCTTTCAAAGAAGCTTCGGCCCAAACAAATACCTAAACCTTTTTGTAAGCTGCATGATACATATCCGGAATATGTCAAACGAAATGTGAAAGCTGGTCTTCAAACTTTGCTCCCAAGAAAGAGTATTTACAAAGTGAAAGGTCGTCCTTTATACAGCGGTGCGTTTGCAGTACCTAAGAATGTTGATGAGGATAGAGCTATTTCAGCCTTGTGTCCTTTGAACGCTCTGGTCAACCCTGCTAAGCTGTGGAAACCACGCTTTGCGATCATGCCGATGATGAGAACTTTGCGGATCACACCTGGCAAGAGCTTGCGCATTTACAAAAAGGATGCTAGACATTTCTTTCATTTTCTTCGAATTGGGCATCGATGGAAGAAGTACATGGCACACCCACCATTGAAAGCAACCTCCCAGTATCCAGAGATGTTTCCCTCGCATGCAGGAGTTCCCATGGGCTTCACTGCTGCTGCATCCTGGGCACAAGCTTACAACGAGGCGAAAGCAGTGGAAGTGTCATTACCTCCTGGTGCTCGACTAGTAGATAGCCAACCTCCTCCTGCTTCTTTTCCTATTTGGGGCTCTATCCTTGATGGTGTTTGGGCTATTGATGAATGTGATGCCGCCGATGATCCTCCTGGGGTAGCTCATGATTGGATGCAAGACATGGCGACTGCATGGGGAAAGGATGGTGTCGTAGAACATGTGAAGAAGGCGGTTGACGGCGTTCACAAAGAGGAAGTTCAAGGTGTCATGGTAGATGGAGTTGAAGGATGGTTAGGAGTTAGCAGAGTGAAGCGAGCCCAGCTCTTTCAGGCTGGCATGTATCTTCTGGCACAGCGGAGGCCTTTGGTGGGAGAGGTTGACAGATGGTTGGGGAAGCTCTCATTCGCATTGTCATTCAGACCTTGTGCAAGATCTATATTACAAGATATTTATACTTGGTTGAGCAGGCATCGTGGTGTTTGCAAACGGGCAGAACTTTGGCCATCAGTGAGAGCTGAGATCGTCATCTCAATCTTGTTAATCCCTTTCATGCAGTCTGATTTGAGAGCACAGTGGTGCAAGAGAGTTGAAGCCAGTGATGCGGCCCCGGGAGGGCATGGCCGAGCTTGGACGCAGATGAGCGAGCAGCTGGTTGCGGAGGCAGCCAGACTTTGCTGCCATAAAGGTGTTTACACTAATCTGCAGACTGAGTTTGGTATAAGCTTGGATGAGAAGGGGGAATGTCCTATGCAACAGATTTCAATGCCATTGCATGAGTACAAGTGGTCTACAGCTGCCAGGAAGGGTGGCTATAAGCACATCACAGTAGAAGAAGCTATCGCCTTGAACTGGTCGCTGCATGACAGGCTGAAGCATCCTTCTGAGATGGGCCAGCGTGTCCTGCATTTGGTGGATTCAGCTGCGGCGGCAGGGGCGTTCAAGAAGGGGCGGTCTGCTTCACGAAAACTAAATGGTTGCTGTAGACAGGCTTGTGCAATCATTTGTGCATCTGGTATTGATCCTTATTTTGCATGGGTACCCACTGATCAAAATCCAGCAGATGAGCCCAGTTCCCGACATGGCATTCGAGCTGAGCAGCATCGTACAGTGCAACCTAAACCTTCTTCAGTGGTTTCAGTCATTGCGGAAACTTTTGAGGAAAGTCCCAAGCACAACAAGACGACCAACATGTCATTTCAAGCACACAATCATTTGTCGCAAGAAGATAGTTGGTTACACGATTTGGTTTGCCAAGGCCTTGCTCAGCAATCACGTGCATGTCGCAGGAACTTCACTCACTATAAAAGTGCCTCAACCAAAGCAGTTTCATTTGAGGCACTTGCGGGGTCTCAATGCCCGGAGGTTTTCATACATCTGTGCTCGGGTCCTCGACGAGTTGGCGATGTTTGTGATTGGGTTATACGTCAAGCAAACGCTGATAACAGGGCTGTGGTTGCTATTAGGATTGACCCGTTGATACATCGTGAATTAGACTTGGTTGATGGTAAAGTGGTACAGCATCTACAACAACTACTATGTAGTGGCAGAGTGATGGGGCTCCTAGCCAGCCCACCATGCAGTACGTGGTCCAGAGCAAGACATGTTCCCATTCGTTCTCGATGTGGGCGCATTAGAAAGCAAGGCCCGCGACCTCTGCGATCCAGGTCCAATCCCTGGGTGTGTCTTCCGGACAGGTTACCAACTGAACAAGCTGCCTGTGATTTGGGATCCAAAATCATGTTGGCTTGTGTTTATCTTTTGGGATTGGCTCATTATTGTTGGAGAGGTTTGGAGCACCCTAGGGATCCTGGCCGAGATCCCTTTCCTTCTTTTTTCGCTACAGATGCTAGTCGCTTACTACAAGATGAGGGGCTCAAAAGAATTTGCTTTGACCAGTGTCGATTTGGGGCGGTGGCGCGAAAGCCGACTGAGATGTTAGTTAGCTCTTCCCCCTACACGGTTCGACTGGCTGGGCATTTTTGCAATCATGATTGCCATGTTCCTCATATTGGATATAGTGATAGTGGGGGTTTCATGACTACACCCTTGGCTGCATACCACAGTGATTTTTGTGTCGAACTGGCCACTTTGGCAAGTAGTTATCCTTGTGGCACCGTGGATCACAAACGTCATGAACAATGGCGACTTACCTATGAGGCTGCAGCGTTTCCTTTTGAGCACCCTTCAAGACAGATCCGTCCAGCTTTATCAAAACGCACTCAACAGTTTCAAGGATGAGCTTGAGTCTAGGTCTGTGAATTGGCCAGCTATGTCTGAGGAAGACAAAGACATTTTTCTGGCTGAATATTTCATTGACCTTAAAGAAGCTGGAGCCAAACGTCAAGGATGTCAATTGTTATCTGCTGCACTTCACAAGATTTTTCCCCGTCATCGTTATGTCATTGCCCGTCGAATTTTGGAGGTGTGGAAAGCAGAAGAACCCATTCGACAGGCCCCAGCCTGTCCTAGTGAGATTGCATTTGCCATGGTGGGGACAGCCTTGGCGCTTCACTTGGGAGGTGTGGCGTGTGCTATCCTGCTCTGCTTCACAGGTCTTCTTCGAATATCTGAAGCTTTGAGCTTGACTTGGCAGAATGTGGTTTTTACTGAGAATGTAGTAGTTCTTCTGCTTGGGCGAACTAAACGTGGTCAGGATGAGAAAGTGGTTCTCACTCATCCAGCCACTGTTGCATGGCTGCTCCAATATAAGAAGCAATTCTTTACACATGCTGCAGCTGCTGTTTGTCCAGTTTCATACTCTAAGATACGGTATTGGCTACCGAAATTGTGCAAAATGTTGAAGCTGGGTGATCTTGCTCTTACCTCACACTCCTTTAGACGTGGAGGAGCCAGCACCTTGTTACACATGGGCATGCCTTTGGCGGATATTGCCGTGCATGGTCGATGGGCTTCCGAATCTTCATGCAGAGACTATTTGAAACGTGGTGAAGTTTTCATGCTGCGCTTTCAGTCACTTATTCAACCCTTAGTGTGGAACAATATCCTGACTCTTTCAAAGGCGGTTCTTCCCTTGCTCTCTGCCTGCGAATCATGCTAGCGCTCTACAGGGAGTGGTGGGAGAGTTTTTGCTTTTAGCAGCGCATTTTAGAACAGAAGCGTTGCTTTGAGCATCAGCCGTCTTGGTGCTCTTTAGCCCACAGGAGTTCGATGTTGCAGACGCAACTACAACTGAGGTCGAAGAAATGACTGCTTGCCCGGCAGGGGTCGAATTGCACTGCATATAGCTCAAAATGATCCAGCCGATGAATTCATGATAGTGATTGAAGATGCGTTTCTTTTTGTGCTTGCAGGCATGTTGACGATTTCACTTCGCCGTGTTCCATTTTGGTTTACCCCTTTCACCCTTTTTATCCACCCATCTCTCTCTTGGTTAAACCTGGGAGAGTTTTTGCTTTTAGCAGCGCATTTTAGAACAGAAGCGTTGCTTTGAGCATCAGCCGTCTTGGTGCTCTTTAGCCCACAGGAGTTCGATGTTGCAGACGCAACTACAACTGAGGTCGAAGAAATGACTGCTTGCCCGGCAGGGGTCGAATTGCACTGCATATAGCTCAAAATGGTGATTAATGATCTATGATCAGTGATTAATGGTGATTATTTACGTGAAGTGATTAATGGTGAGATGGTCGGAAGGGCCTTGTCAGTCTCACGGATGGCCGTGTCACTCACTGAACCCGGCTGAGAATTGACCACCGTTTATTGTGCCGGCCCCGGCGGTTCATGATGACTAATGTTTGTTGCTGAATGTAAGTGATGCTGCATGCTCAATAAAGGTCAATGATGCTGAACCATGGCTAATGCTGGCTAACATAATATGGTTGATGATGGTTCATCAGCAAGAAGGTTGATGCAATGCCTGAACCGCATTAGGATTTCCATTTGTACCGGGCATCGCCTAGGTCCAGCAATAAATCGTGTGCTGGGCAGGCGGGGGTGACGAGCTGCGAAATGGGGGAGTGATGGAGCTGTTTCTATGGCTGTAGAAATGATGTTTTCTTAATGTGTTTTTCTTTTCAAATAGGGGATTACATATTATGTATATAGATATAGATTTTTTTTATATTTAGAAATATATATATATTGGGTCATAACAGGATCACGATTGATCATGGTAATGATTTATCATGGTTGATGATGATTGATAATGGTTGGTTGTTGGTCAGTAATAGTCCATTAATAATGATTGATAATGGTCAATAAACAATGATTAATAGGGTGTTTCTGAAGTCATCGGGGTACCTCCAGTTATCATCCGTTGAATATGAACCATTTATAACTTTGCGGGTTCCCAGTGCTTGAGAAACCACCATATGATGAAACACCCTGTAGCAAATTAAAACCTATTGTGCCCAATTTGGGCTGATGAAGATCCAGGTAACCATTTATTTTCATGCTCACTGACCCGGCGTTGACAAGCAGCATATAGTTCTGGTTGAATTCTAGTGATGATTATTGATGATTTTGATTGTTGATGATCTTTGGGTACAGCCATAGTTCTTACCCTTGATGATTGTTGTTGCTCATGATTTGTAGCCAACTATGAATTGTCGTTGCTACTCATTGGACTGTTGATATACCGACCTGTGATTCTAGGTACACGTTGATCCTCAAAGTGCTCGGTTGCACGCATAATGGATTGAATACGCATGGTGTCTGACTATCCCAACACCGCTGAGTGAGACAAAACCCTGGAAACTGCGGCGAAGTGAGGCCGGTGCGTGTGGCCTTAACCAGCCTTTGTAGCGAGATCTGCTGGCAATAGATGGGCCAGTCAGCTACCCGGGAGTTGCCACTCGATGTATGAAGGAAGGATCCCTACTCACCAAGCAGTACCTACGAGGGCACGCTGTCATCAAGAAAGGAACGTAGGTTGAACCAAGGTTGAGTGAAGATTGAAACCATTGCTCCAAGCCTTCACTTAGTTTGAAATCCACATAGTGGTTTCTCAAACTAGGGGTAGCCCAAAATCATTCAATATTGAACTAGTCACAGAAATAAGTCAACCATTTTTGGGGTCCCCCTAGTTTGAGAAACACCCTTCATCAAAGACCTGCATTTCATCGCGGCGCTGATTCATGCATGACCTGGCGCCAATGATTGTGCTTGAAACCGGGCACAACATTTGATGTCGGTATACGAGTTATAACTCCAGCCATACCAGCAAGGAGAAGGTGAATATCCCAACCAAGTTCACCAGGGTTGCCGATGGTTTTGACCCGTTTCTCAACATCTTTGGCCATGATTGCTTGCCATTTGTTGATGATCATCATTGTGCATGACAATTGCTCATACTTTGTCGTCATTGTCCCCTCCTCCTTTTATCGAAAAGTCACCGTCTTGCAACTTTTTGGAGCTGCAACAGTTCACGGATCATTGAAGTATACATCTTACCATTACCTCCACGGCAGGATTCATAGCACACGTGCATCTCTTGAATGCTGTTGAAATCTTGCATGATCAACGGGTTTTCTGTAGATTAGCCAATCAACCAAGCCTGTGATTGTACATCTGGCATCATCGCGAACGAGTTTGATTTTTTTTGACCATGATTATTCGGTGTCGTTCGCCATTGTCAACCATCAATTCACCGTCAACTAACCATCAACGAAGCATCATTTGGCCATCAACCAACCACCAACAACCAACCACCAACAACCAACCACCAACAACCAACCACCAACAACCATACATTCGCGACTAATTATTAACCATCACCAGTAAATAAACAGAACCGGGGACCACGGTAGTACGCTTTTTTGTGCATTTTACTTCAATATTTCTTCATTGAATAATTGATCATGTGCATATTTGATCATTGATATTTCATATTTCTGTATCCACAACTTTGTGGGCCTTTGCCAATATACTACAACCTGAAAAAAACAAAAAAACCAAGAAAACCAAAAAAAACAAAAAAAAACAAAAAAACAAAAAAAAACAAAAAAACCAAGACTATGGACCCAAGATCCTGTACTACCCATTGGCTTGTTTTTTTTGTTTTTTTTGTTTTTTTTTGTTTTTTTGTTTTTTTTGTTTTTTTTTTTGTTTTTTTTGGTTTTCTTGGTTTTTTTGGTTTGTTTGGTTTTTTTGGTTTTCTCGAGGTTTTTGCGACTTTTCTAAAACTACCAAAAAGACTTCGAGAAAATCAACAAAAATACCAACCTTATGCCCCAGGCACTCTAGCACTATACCTGGAGTTTTTGGTCTCTACCAATATACTACAACCTGAAAGAAACCAAGAAAACCAAGAAAACCAAAAAAAACAAGCAAACCAAAAAAACCCAAAAAACCAATAAAAAACAAGAAAACCAAAAAAACCAAAAAAACCAAAAAAAACAAAAAAAACAAAAAAACCAAGACTATGGACCCAAGATCCTGTACTACCCATTGGCTTGGTTTTTTTGGTTTTTTTGTTTTTTTTGGTTTTCTCGAGGTTTTTGTTACTTTTCTAAAACTACCAAAAAGACTTCGAGAAAATCAACAAAAATACCAACCTTATGCCCCAGGCAC
>VSDK01018951.1:73383-91861 GCA_009767595.1 Symbiodinium kawagutii
TTTTATATAAAATAAAATATATAAAATATAATTAATTTTAAATTAAAATTTTAAAATTAATAATATTTAAAAAATAAAAAAATAATAAATATATAATATTTATATTTTTTAATAAATATTTAAATATATTTTTCTATATTTTTTAAAATAAATATTTTAAAAAAATATTTATAAAATAAAAAAAAAATATTTTAAATATTATATATATTTTTATATGTATTTATTTACGGGGGTTTTAGCCTGAAGATTTAGAAATTTTATTTATGAAATGTTCCGTGTTATATTTATTGTATTGTATTTTATGGATATATATTATATTTTTGTATGTTTATATATGTTAATTGTGATTTTCCCTATTCAGAGTCGGATTCTTCGTTATTGTCATTAATTTCTCCTCCTGATATAGATGTGGAAATAAAATAGCTATTTTGGGGGCTTTGTGGAGATGAGAATCTATTTGATAATTATTCAATGAACATTTGATTAATTATAGAAATCAATATTTGGTCATTTTTCCCATATAATTAGTTTCATAGATATTTATGTATCACAATAACATGGGACATATGGAAAACATGTACTTCAACAACTAGAGCATGAAGCGGAAGCACAGGGGCATGAACAGCCTATGAAGCCAATTGGGAAGCCACGAAGCGTTCATACCCTCCAAATATCAGTGGAAATAAACCATCTGTGGTACATCTGCTCAACATGAGTGATAGCAGCAAAAAATTGGCATGGTTGTGGCTGTTAGTGGTTCTGCCTGATGTTGCAGTTGCTAATCTTTGATGTCAACCTGTTGTTCTTCTTACTTGTGTTGTTGTTGTTCTTGGCTGTTGTTGTTGTTGTTGTTGTCGTTGTTGTTGTTGTTGTCGTTGTTGTTGTTGTTGTTGGTTTTTAAGCCTGGTTATTGTTGTTATTGCTGCCGTTGGTGTTGTTACTGGTTGGTGTTGAAGTCAATTATTATTTCTGTTGATGATTGATTTCTGCTATCTCCTAGTATCAAAACATGTAAGGAATTGTTAAGCCAGCGACGAATGGAAGGGTCAACCCAGAGATAATCAACCCATTATCACTAGTTGATTGTTTCTACAATCCATATAACTATCATTCATTGATATAGCTATTCAGCATTTAGACCAGTACTCTGATATGATTGACAGTACTGATTGGTGTAAACCCACAAGCATCACTGGATGACCAAGAAGCAGTGATGTTTCCACAACAGCAGAGATCATATAACCCTCATCGAAATTATTAGTAATCACAATTGATGGGGGATGGTGGATAATCATAAACAACTAGCAATTGAGTATTCCGAATCAGTATTCCAATCAACCACCTCTAAATACACTGTAGTAGGTCCAGCTATACCAACAACATCCAAAAACTGCTAATTAGTATTAACATTCCCACAGACCCATTCTTAAGCAACAACGCTATGATATCTCAACACTAGCAAAAACACATTGATATTCGAATGAGTACCGGCTATGATATCACTAAGGTATTGAGATGGCTGTGGGTCAAGGGCCCTAGTACCCTTGGCCGTTGACATCCCCCAAAAGGAGCCCAGTCGAGCCGTTAAAATGTACGTACCAAGCACCTCTTTTTCTTGGTCGGTGATTTTTCATTCCAACCAAGAAAAGAGGTGGTTGTACAATTGTATTTGTTAACCAACCGACCAACCATCAAGTATTGCCTAAACCAACTGTTTATACCTAATTTGTATGTTCAATACCATAATTTGTGTTCTGTATTGCCTATTCTTGTTGGTACCCTTTACTCAACCATCAACTGTTATCTTTTTTGGGTCATCATACTTTATCACCAACCATGCCCCGTCAACATTTTAAATGCCGTTAAACCAACCATTATCTAACAACCTTTTGGTTTACCTATCATTTAATGTTGTTTTGGATCATGTTCAGCCAACAATCACCAGCAATTGACACATACCATTGATCACCGACCTTCTTGGGTTGCTGCGACAGCCACAACTGTTCCGCCTGATTCTCCGTGCGGTGACGGCGGCAAAGGTACCTGTCGCAGATCCGGCATATCAATTGATACCTAGGGCCCATGGTGGAACCAACAATTAAGGGTTGCTATGGTCGCCATGCTTGCTATGGTTGTTGCATGGGGTGTTCTCAAGCCATAGAGGACCCCAAAAAGTTATGGCTGGTTCATTACTAGTAATGATTGATATAAGGGATAATGACTGGGGGTCAATATTCTGAGAAACCACCACATGGTTGCTGTGGTTGCTGTCATATCAGCCTTATGCATGTTAGTTTTCATCCAACATGGACCAGTTACATATTAGCTTGATGGTGGGTTCAATCATATGTCAACGTTCCGATATGGTTTTCATATGGCTAATGATATCAGACTAGTGGTCACTGTTCCAATAGTCATATGGTCCATAATATTCATACTTCTTCATATGGCTTCTGATATGTTTTTTCATATGGCTAATGACCACCATTTTTGTTGAAGAAAAGGCGGTTCATGCTACGCTTAGTGACGTGAAAAGAAAAAAATATCCCCAGCACATGTCCTGTTTCTGCGGCAAGCTTGAGAAACCCCTGTCCGAATGGCTTGAGGGTCAGCACCATAAAATGTCTGGTGATTTTCCAACGCAAGCACCAGGAAAGAACCACAAAGTGTTAACAATCGGTATTTACACATTCATTATTAGCCCTCGAGAAAATTGATTCACCTAACAAAATAGATTAACCCAACATCCCCCAACAGAAATCAACCCAACAGAGTCCCATGATTGACCCAACAGAATCGATTAAACCCAACAGATTCATAAAGCCAACAAAATTGACCCAACATAGCCCATGTATTCACCATGACCCACCAGGCTGTGGGTCTAAAAACCTGTACCCCTGGTTCTCCTATTCTTAATGATTGTTTTCCAACTGCTATTGTTGGTTATTATCCCCCATGAAATTGGTTGGTTAATATTGACTCATAGCCATATAGTTGGTATATCCCCTACTACTATTGGTTTTCATCTTCTATTATTAACCAACCATTGTTAACCACTGTTGCTGGTGGGTTATTACCCCCTGTTGTTGGTTATTACCCCCCTTACTGGTTAACCAGCATTATAACCACTATTAACCACTACTAATAACCATTAGCCACCATTGTTGGTTATAACATGTTTTTTTCACATGTTGGCGAACTAATCCTCTATTCCTAATTGGTTGGTGGTTTCAACCCCTAATATTAGTCACCCCACCAATTCTTAATAACTACGAGCGAAAATAATCAAAATCTTTGAAACCACCAAGCAGTTCACCATTAACCAGCTTCACCAGATGGTTGGGTCAATAATGGTGGGTAACTGGTTTAACTAGGTCACCAACCACCAGTAACCAGCTAGGTACCCACCATTGACCCAACATCACCAGGCTTCACAACGGTGGCGCACCCCGAGCGCCACACGGCTCCCATCACCGGGGCACCAGGTCCTCGCCAAGCCCGGGAGGAGCGTCGCAATCGTCGCAGACGGCGCAGCAGGGCCACGGCTCGAAGTACCACCTGGGGAGGCGCGACGCTGCGACCGGGTACGGTGCTGCCGAGCCGAGAGGTTCCCTATACCCTCTGGTCAACTAACATGGCTGGCTGGAAAATCCACTAGAAATCATTGATTTCCCAGGGTTTTCCGAATAAACTGGTGGATTTTCCAGCCAGCCATGTTAGTTTACCAGAGGGTAGATGAACTCAGTCGATGAGTTGGAGGTCCAAGGGTGCGTCCGAAAAGGTAACCAGGGACGGGGAGATACGGGCTGATTTGTGTCTTTAATATATAGACATATGGTACCCCCCAAAATCATTGGCCAAGCCTTCCCCACAAATATCAATAGTGAATTTCTTCTTCGGATCTGGTGGATTTTGAAAAACCAGAAAAATCAATGTTCCAGAACCATGCCCAGGCCTCAGCAAGAAATCCAAAACCAGAAAAAAAAAATCAAACAAAAAAACAGGCCTCAGAACGATGCCCAGGCCCAAGCATAGTTATGAAAAGTCTTGTTGCTTGGGGGACAACTGGGGAAACAATCAGGAGACAACTAGGGAACAGGTACGAGACAACCACACCTACCATTGTTAATTAACAGCCGATGCAGGGTCAAGTGATCATGAATCACCACAGATATCGGTTCCCCCTTAATTCCAAAATTCTGCCTCGTTAATTGTGACGTCGTGACGTCGCATTAAATCGTATAGAATGATTCTTGAGACTGGCTCCTTGGTTCCCTTTCAACCACCAGCCAGTCATGGTTGACCCATCATGGCAATAATCAGAACCAATTGATGAACAAGTTCTACACTCAGTATTGCTACCAGAACGCATATATACACCGATTACTTTGTACTTCCGATACAGAGCACAATATTCACCATGTTCTACCCTGAACATTTCATAGGCCCCCACAATGTGAGAGATCCATATTCAATAACCAAACAAAATGCCATCAATAGCTCGCAACAAGGTTCAAAATGGGTAGGCTTATAGGGTCCCATTAGCCAGGATCAATATCGTTGGCCACTACTAATCCATCCCTACCCATTGTTCAGAGCCTCAGATTCACCAGCTAAACCATCAATGGTCAAACAATCAATCACTAAGCAACTATCAACGACTGTATTCCCCATCATTGTTGCGCATCGCAAAGAAGCACTAATAAGTTTCAACCATCAACAAACCAATGACAAACCACGAATTGGCCATCACTTTATCATTCCGAACCATTATCAACATGAGGCATGGTGATGGTCAATTTGATTATGTTGACCCATCAGTCTTAACCATCAACAAACTAATTATCAACATCTATCAACAACTATCAGCCACTTATCAACATCTATGGAGAATCATGAATCAACATTCTTCAACCATTCTCCCATCATTCTTCCATTGCAGCTGGGCTACTGGAGAAAGGGCCGCAATGGCTCTAGCGATTCAAAGGGAAGCGAACTGAGCGGCAACGGGTCAGCGTCAGCAGCTAATGGTGCACACTGGTGAACCATGAGCTTCCGATGAGGTCATCCTGCCAGTTGGCGGTGGTTGAACCACCTCGTCATGAAAAATATGCGCTAGTCAATCAGCCAATCATTTGATACTGGTGAAAATTGTTTGAAACCACCAGCCAGCATGGATAGGTAGATCCAATCAGAACTGACCATGGATTACCAGGCTCATTACTGCTTGATCATCACTGGCCATGAGATTCACAATAACCATGAGTCATGGATGAATAATGATTTTTCAAATATCATGATAAGCTGGTGATTCCTGGTTCGGGACCATCAATATCAATGATAGTGAAGCACGTTGAAGTACTGTATGGTTCCTGACCATCACGGACCATGACCTGTCGGAACAACTGGTAAAGTATGAACTCAACAGGCAAGGGATGGTGCCGCTAATGATGACCCACAGTGGTCACCTACGGATATTCATCATCAATCCTTGTCGTCTAGTTGGAATACAGTGATCATTGGCGCCTGCCAAAGCATCGGCTAAGAACACCATGGGGATAACTTAATTTACATGGCTAAGAAGGGCAATCACTTAAGCCAACTGGAGGATATCTATTCAGCCATTTCTTTGGGACAAACACACAAACAAACAAAATGTCCGTGGCTAAGGCCTCAGGACCAGCATCTGGGATTGCGGTATCCTACAAGGGCGGTATGTGTCTTGTGCACTCCAGGTCCTTGCTGAATCATATGCATTGCTGCATTGAATGTACACACACGTTTATACATGATGTACCCATATGATATTACCTATAATGCATTCCTATACAGATACTGATCATGTGTATATAATTATTGGCATGATATTGATACGATATTATGTACCTGTACAATCCTGCATCAGATATTGACCCAATTCTCAATGAAAACTCGAAACAACTCGAAAAATAAAAAAGACATATTCGAAAAAACAACAATTTTGCTTCCCCCTGAAAACTCGAAAAAACCAATCGATTTATCAAGCTGGCGCAGCTTCCAGGTCACCCGCTTCCAGGCTCCAGGTGGCCGACCATCTGACACCACCACAGGTTGAACATGGTTGAACACAGCACCCTGGTTGGTGGTTTCAAGTCCCATAACGCATGGTCAATTATAGGTTCACTAGTGGGGTTAGTCATGATCATTACTGGTGGGTGGTTTCACCCCCTATGAAACATGTGGGTTCGTGAGAAATGTTTAAAACCATCAACCAACTACCTTGGGCAGACCATGCGGTTGACCGATAAGTTGTTGACTGACGTCTATTTATCCTACGATGTTTTACACTTGGAGCGCCCTGGATCTTGAAAGTGGCCAAGTGTTTCCCAACCGGAAGCCATTTCTGCTGCTAGGAGACCAGATCCACACCATGTGGGTGTGGTCAAACTCTCCAAATCGTCCTGAGTCTGGGACAATCTTCTTGGATGTGCACTTGGGGTTACAGCTGGGAAATAACCATGGTCTGGTATCCTATGGGGCCCACCTCTATGACCATGGTGTGTCTTCACTTACTGAAGATGGGCCAGGGTCGTGGCTGATGACATTTGGCCGCTGATGGTCAGCCTAAGGCGTTGACTAGCCGAATTCGTACCACCCAACTGTATTGATACGCAAGCTTATTGATGTCCATTGATACTTCAATATAGTAATAGAGTGGGCGTATCAATGGACATCAATAAGCTTGGTGGTAGAGAGAGCAAGAGAAAGCTGTGACGCAATATTGGCAAACACTAGAGTTCCTCTCTAGTCTATTGTAGTTACCATACATGTTGTTAGTTACACTATATAGATTAAAGTGCGCAATATCTTATCACTTCATCAAATAAAATCACTGGCATACACCAATTACCTCGCGCTACCCCAAGTCCCTCCTCCGTGCTATAAACATCAGGTTTTTGCCATCTATAACTTGGAGGTATACCATATACAAAGTGATGCCCCGAGTTTGTTAACTTAGGTAACTACCACCAATCATGCTAGATACAAGCAGAATTATGTGGCTTATTAGCCAACTTATAGCTAAGGGACATCACTTTGGATGGACACACCATCAATGACCAAGGTTGCGTAGCGCCCTAAGCCAACCAATTGGGGATTTTGCGCTCGGGGTTGAAACGCTGGGCCGACCCTCTGTCTACGAATCCCCCAGCCGTGAAATCATGAATGGAAAACCAGCAATCAATCGGCTGATCTGTGGTAAACCAGGTCACTATTAGATTATGAATAGACTAGTGATTATCAACTGTAGACATTGACTAATTGTTTGTCAGTATCTCCTGTCAGCAACCATGAATCGCCTGTTCTCTCCTGATGTCAACCAATGTTATTGACCGTTGGTCATGATTTTCTGTTGTAATAAGAAGTGCAAAAATCTGAAAATTTCCCTAATCCCACTATCAACTTGACGACTGTTGCTCAACACCCCTTGTTACAAGCCGTTTATAATCGCCATCACCATCGTCAACTAGACTTTGCTCGTTCTCATTATATACCACTATCAATAACAACATCTACCATAGTCGATCATACCGTACCGGTATCTTGATAGTTGTTCATAGTAACGACGACGAACATCCCCTGTTGTGAAGCACGATCACGCCTATCCCTCTTATTGTCGGCTAGACTTTGCTGATTGCTAGCTCATTATTTCCAGTTGTTCACCGTTAAGCAGACTTCACCCTCGAAGTTCTCACGAACCCCGTCATAAATTGAACCACCATGATCTGCTTTGATCAATCGTTATCATGACTTACCATCCCCTGTCAGCAGCCAAATTAATGGTTCCTGTTGCCTTTCACTTCCACCTCTGATCCAAGCGAAAACTGCAAATATGTCCATTTCCTACGTATTAACCATTTTCAGTAGCAGCTTTTGAATGAAAATACACTGTTATTAATCACGTCGGTTAATAATCATGCTTATTCATAATGGTTGTATTATCCACGGTTATTAACCGCTGGTCTGAATATTGACTGCTATTTAACACTACGAACATCCGCTGGTATAAACCACTATCATCACTTGTACTCCTCTGCTATTGTCAACCAGTACCATGAACAGTCGATGATTAACCCTTGCCTGTTATTTAACACAACCTATCAGCACAACCGCTAGACAATGAACACCAGTAACTAAGAACATGGTTGATAAGCTCGTTGACAAGCTGGCTAACTAGCGGCTATCATCCAATTATTGTCAACAACCATGGTCCCCTCTCGGTATCAAATAACTAACAACTATCATCCAATTATTGTCAACAACCATGGTCCCCTCTCGGTATCAAACACCATGATCCCGTATAATTCCCTCTTCTGAATCATTGTGATCAAAAGTTGGCTCATCAATGGTCAACTCCCAGTTTTCAACCACTATCAACATTCCCAGGTAAGAACCACTATATATTAATCAAAAACATCTCCAGAAAGAAAACACTATAAACATCCCCGGAGAAGAAGCCCATTCCCTGCACACTGGATCTCATCCGGGTCACTGGGCACGCAACAACCGAAGAAAAACACCAGCACCAGCGTCAGCGAACCCATCTCAGCCGCGAGCCCACGTGAATCCATGGTGAATGGCTGGTCAATAAGCTGGTGGTTTCTCAAGCCAGTTTGGGAACCCTAAATAGTGGTTGGTTTATCGCTAAGACTGGCTAACCAACTGGATGATACGTGGGGGTACATGGGGGTACCCCTATGACTTGAGAAACACCCTGGTCAAAAAGCGCTCCCAAGTGCTGCTAAAAGCCATAGAAGGAAGGGTCCATGGTCATGGATCAGAAGCTGGTGAATAAATTGCTTCAAATTAGCGGCTTCATTGCCATGCTCATGAATATTGAATGAATGTTGCTGGATTCATTGCGGATTATTGAATCACTAATCGTGACAACTAAAAAGGACTCAGACGCTGATGAATTTTGGTGAATATTGCAAAGCAAACTTATCTGCGTTATCAACAAAGGCCCTCGAAGGGGCTATATGGGCTTTTCTTAGCTCCCTCCCAACCAACAGCCAAATATGGCCACAGGTTCTACGACGACGACGACGACGACGACGACGACGACGACGACAACGACGACTACTACTACTACTACTACTACTACTACTACTCCGACTACTACTACAACTACGACCACACGAGTACACGACTACAACTACGACTACTACTACTACTACTACTACTACTACTACTACTCCTGCTGCTGCTGCTACTACTACTACTACTTCTACTACTTCTGCTATACCATTTTCTGCTTGTTCTTGAACTATTAGGGCGATTTTTGCATATCACTTCTATATCAGTTCTTTAACTGCCTCAATTTGTTTGCATATGTTTGCATTGTTATTCTATTGCATTCTTATCAGTTTCAAAAGTTGGCACTAACACGTTTCTGTTGAATGTTACTCTTGCCAATTAATTCTATTCCAACCAGTTCTACTAGAACTATTGAGAAAATGTGACCGAGAAAGAAAAGCATCGCCAGAGATTGTGCCTCCTCGGGACCAAGTGCGTTCAGGCGAATGAGGATAAGCCAAACATAGGGCATGCCTTGCCACAATGTAGGCTACGCAGAGGTCAACAAGCAAAGTCTGGCCCTGAGGCTTTTCACTCACAGAGTGGTCTTCTCGCTCACAGAGTGGTCTTCTCACTCAAAGAAGCTTGGAGAACCCAATTCATGTCAGTTCTGATCGGTTTCTGTCATCACTAGGGGATGAAGACAATGAAGTCGAAATACCTTCGTTATCCACCACTGCTCAACAGCGGTCCAACTGAGCCACTTGGTTGGCTTCTCAGCCTTCCAAAGTAAAAACTATCTTTCACAAGTCACAACGTCCAAGCGGTTCCTAGGCAACTAAGTCAGTTAAAAAACTTATGCTTCTTAGGAGACTGATTCCCGTTCCTGCACTCAGCTAATTCACTTCGAAATCTCGGCGAAATCAACTGTCTTTCCAAGACATCTTGAATAGCAGAAACTCGTTCTTGCAGGGTTGTCAAACCCTTCTCCAACAGCCCAAAATGCCAATCCAGGAAACTATCACTCCAGCCAACTGGTTTGATGGATCCTCAAATCCCATCTCGTCTTTCGGAAATTCACATGGAAGTTGAATTTGAGATTGACAGCACAAAAACAACCCTCGAACACAACAACGTTAAATCCAATTGTGAGAGGTTCTCCCACTTGCAAATATCGACATAGTCACAAAAGCAGTGCCTTTCAATAGCACCGCATGTCCAGCATCCATCCCACATAAACTCAGAGCAGGAAACGATAGCCCGATACTAATTCTGCAATCTGCAACAATCTCATAGAGTTGGATATCCAAATTGTCTGTTTCACATGTATTTCATTCAAAAAAATGTGAGTTGGATATCCAATTCTCACACTCTAAGCGAGTCAGTTCATGGCGAACCAATGACTCGGTCACGCTCTTCGGAGAGACGAGCCTGTATTCTCGCATCCAACAACGACATCCCACGAGTCTCACAACCATATTCCACACCGGTTGAACCATGCCTATCAACGGGATCAACTCCATCTAACCCACCAGCTGCTTGGGATCGGGGGCCCTTGTGACCACTCGCAGTTCATAACCAGCAAGAATGGCAGTTTGCAGTCATTTAACCGACTGGAAACCATCAATGATAAGCCTATATAAGCTCATGTTTCAACACAGGGATTTTTCATGTGATCACATTTATCAATAGGTTTATCAAACCCAATGATTATATTTTTTGACCACCTAATAGGGGATACTAGTGTCAAATGGTTTACCATAGGGATCAGTAAGCAACAACCATCAATGATGACCCAGCAATAAATCAACCAGTTCAACCAGCTCAATAGGTGCTGATGTCCCATCAAAATCAAAAGGGGGTGTATAAATACGGTGGTTCTTCAAAATAGGGGTACCCCCAAATCATCATTGATCAACCATTTACAGGCAATAGACCAACCATTCTTGGAGCCCCTATTTTCAGAAACACCAATATGGATGTCCCATTACCAGTTGGTTTTTGTTGGTCATTAACTCCTATGTTTGGCCATACGCAATTAGTAAGCACTAGTGAGTATAAATAACCATTAATAAGCATTCATAACCATTAGTAACTAATTAGTACCCATCCTTGACCGTCAACTCACCATCAATCAATCACTAATTATCACCATTGATGTTCTTTGATAATCCAATCATTAGCCACTAAAAATCCTGATTAACGAGTGGACCTCGTATGGATGGTATACGACTTATAGATATCATGACGTACATCTGGCAGACTAACTTGGCCCAACCTCCTTTCGTTGTTGCACCACCGGGCTCCCGGACAACGACGGAGAAAATCAATGAGCAAAGCCCAAAGATGAGAAGTGCAGGCCTTAGCCCGAAACATGGACGCAGAAACACAATCAAAAACTGTTGTTTAGCAGTGCTGGTAACAAGCAGGAAGAGTAAGATTACTGTTAACAAACACTTATATTGAGATCATTTTTTTTGAAGAACCCTTGCTGGTTGGTGGTGGCCCATTCCAAAGAAAATTAGTCAAGTAGATAGCAAGTGGTTGTTAATCAACTGCAGCCGCAGTGGACATGACACCGATAGCTTTTGTCGATCTTATCAATTTGCCTTCCTTGCTAGATGATTGACCAAGGTTTCATCATTCCCAGGTATGGTTGAAAATAACAAATCGTTTTCACAGCACAAACTAAATCGATATCAAGATATACGAACTAAATCGACATCATCAACATATAACTTTCAGTATACATGTATGTAGATACAAATACTTCACCATCACTGCGCCATGGTGGTTCAAACCGACAAAGAAGATCCGTTGGTTGTAGATGTTTAGAGTGGAACCACATTAATGGTAGATCAACGATTTGATTCATTCACCAGGGTCCTTAGTAGATCAATGGGTGAAGATGAACCACTAAATTCAGAAATCAAAATATGGCCAATCAAAACCATTTAATGACACACCTTTCGATGCTTGAGGATTGACCACTAGGTCCTTGGTTGCTATTTGTCAAGATCATGTCGTCATCTGCTTTCCAATGAGCCAGTCACTGTCAGTGACATATTTTAACATACCAGCAAACCTTATGCTTCCAGTTACCATTATAGTGGGAAAGCAACCCCAAACAATAGTGGTAGAAACCAGCAGGTTACCTGATGTAAAATGGAAGCTGAACGCACAGGGTATGACGGTATGACTATTGCAGTGCATCATTGATCAGTAGGCTGCCAGATCGGATCTGAAACCGCTACTTGTCCTACCGATGTCGCTGCACAAAACGCTTGACAGAAACGCTGCTCAGAAAAAGCGACCGTCAACTAAGCATTAATCTGTAACGTTAGCTAATCACTACGCTGCAAATATTGTGAATCGTGTTAATGGAGAAACTATTTGCAAAAATTATTCATAAATACTGTAAACTGTAAATGATTACCAACCATGAGGTACACTCCTAGGAACTAATATAGACCCTCCCAGATCAGATGGCTATTGGGATACTCCTTTGGTAGGGCTCAGCTGTAAGTTTCCAGGAAGGTAACATTAGCCATGCTTACCCATTAATCATTTTCCATTGAATGCACAGTAAACGACCGGTATGCACACTGACAAGGAATCGTCGTGGAGAAACGACCCGAAGCTACAACAACCAATAGCCATTTGAAGTAAGATTGGTTGCACATGGTTTCATGTCAATTCTACAGGTTGATCAAGGACAATCGCCAACAACAAGAGAAGCAACAAAAAAGCAATGACAACCGGACTGCGAGAATGAAGGCTGGCGGGAACACTACACCATCACTGCAATGGGAGCAGAACGAATGGATGGTTTGCACAATCAAAATAGTTGGGGCTCGTGGGATCGAAACCGGAAGGGAGATACTAGTTGCTGGATCTTCCGTCATTATACCCATCATTAGCCATCATGAAAGCCATCACTTTAGTCCTCATTGATCACCACTATACAGTATTCCACCATCTGTTTGTAAATGTTGTCAATTTCCATCCGCAATTATTATGGTATGGCTTATTCACGTGCATCTCCCATCAAGAAAAACAATAGAACCACACTTGGCGATCATGAACAATCATGTACCTACAGGAAACATATCATTAAACACAATTGACCATTATGAACGATTGTCGTTGTCAGCCAATGAAAACCAATATTGGTCACCATTCACCAGTATATAATAATCTTAGCCATTCTCAACCAACGTTCATCATTGTTAGGCAGTACAAACCATTATCTAGCAAGCATCAACCATTATGTAGCAAGTACGAACCCCACTCTGCAGCAAGTGGAAACCATTATCTAGCAAATATCAGACCTGATCTGCCATTCTTATCCCTCCAAGCCCCTGCACCAAACCCTTCAACGGCCGCTGCACGCCGCAACGCGCCGTTCCCAGTTCACTCGGTTGTCCGACGCCATGAGGAGATTTTTGAAGAACTCCTGTGTTTGCCCTCGGAAAGGGTGACAACCTTAGATGAAGCCACCCCCGGGGCCCCCTGAGCTTCGGCTCACCGGTAGGTCTGAAGTGAGGAATTTCACTGCCAATCATGATTAGGAATGATAGTTGTTAAATCATGATGATAATAGTGAATAGTGATTATTATCCACCAGTTGATAGTTGTACCAGTTATCTTTTAACAATAATAACCAACCATGATGACAATTGTTAAGAATCTTAACGGCCAGTAGTGATCAATCATCCACCATCATTGACCAAGATCACAAACAATCAAATGAACCATGAAATCATCGTCACCGACCATCACCAAGTGCCAAGAAACGCATCCAAGCCCAGTGTTCCGCCATTTTTTGACTAGAAATCAACGACAGAATCATCACGATGGGTGCGACGACCACGCAGACTGGAATCAGCAGAGCACCCAAAGTCCTTGGCTGGAGAGGAACAGGGTCATAGCCAGGGGTTTCAATGTTCATGGTGGCAGGAATTCATGATGATATACTGTACATTTAAAAATAGAGATGACACTAATTTAGATTGGTATAATGGTAAAATTCACAAAAGGATCGTTTTTGATGGTTGAAAAATGTTTCTGTAATGTTGGCTGACCAATAATGATTGGCTCATGATGTTTGATGGTGCCGTATTGTAAACCCACCAGAACAGTGGTTTCTTAAAGACTATTTTCTTAAAGGGCCAAGGACAGGTTTACATTTTTTGGGGGGAACACTCAGGCGGATGTTCGTAAGGTGATTGAAACACGTTGAAACAACCATAGGGGAAGCAACCAGCAAGGCTTAAACTAAACATTTCACAACCAAACTAAACATGCTGCTATTTGCTTAGCCAGATCCTCAACAATTTGAAAAGTCGAATCATCACCATTTTGGGTGTTGATTTCTGGTTTTATGGTGGGTTGAAAAGTAATCCACATTAACCGTAATCAACATACTTACAACCACTGTGACTATTGGAACTTTGATAGGCTATGACTAGCCTTTAACATCAATCATCGTTCAACCATTATCGAGTTTGTAATCAGTATTATTAGCCATTACTATCGATCCCCTGGCCATGATTGAACATGAGTCATTAACTTTTCTTAAGCGTTATTAGCCATCATTAACCACTAATATGTAGCCATTCACCAACAATCAATCACCATAAGCCACTATCAACCATGATGAAGCATCTAATCAAACTCATTAATTCAGCATCGTTGGTTTTACATAGACCATCATTGGCCATGCATATTTAATTACTAGCATTAGCCATGATCACCATGCAGTGCATTTGAGGATACAGGACTTAATTCTGCAGAACCCGTGATATACCACTAATGACCATGGCTGAACAAACAGTGTAAACCATCATGAACCATGATATCAACAATGAAAACCAACCGCAACCGCTTGATCTATCGTCTCCCTGTACTCAGCCATTGGTGTTTTTGCATTGCTTGACATGAACCTCTGACAGTAGCTGCCGCCACCAACCATCATTTACCCGCGATGACAAAAGCTTTGAACCGTCATCAGCCATCCACGAGCCCACTGTAAGCATACCATTATTTGACGTTCATCAACCGCTGCTTACTAGCATTGACCGTTATAATCGCATTCTTAAGGCATATGTGTTTCAAACAATCACTACTAGTCATCAACTATTGACCAACCATTCGTTCACCTCATTGATGATGCAACGATAAATATGCACACTGATCATTGCTATTCATACAATCACAAATGGTTGATGATGAAACTGCGATCTAACATCAAACCATTCACCATCACCACCCTCAGATCAACTAACCTGGCAATGGCAAATCCACCATTTCTAGCTACTCTTCTATCATCTGGTTACGGCACTCTTGGTAGCTCCAACTGGCTCCCCCTTTAAAGGCCTATGAGGATACCCCTGGCTCCGAATACCAACCACCAGCCAGGTCCCCAAGGGGTCCATGATTAGTCACCTCTGAAATCTTCCTTGACCCATGGTGAACCCGAGGTCTGACTGACGCCAAGTTTCAGAAAGAACAGCCTGCACGGCGAAGAGAAACAACACGTGCCAAGTCACCAAAATGTTGTCGTGTAATCACTCCCAGATATTCTATGGGTAGGATATATGTACTAACATTTACCTATAGGTAGTATGACCCAATTGTAGGTAAACTATACTGTAAGTAGAGTGATTGGAAATCACTATTATAGACATGTTTTGAGCCTCATTATCTTTGACAACCATGAAGCACCACTAACCCTTGTAAAACTAGCATTATCATTAACAATTGGATCGACCATCAAACCATTTTGTCGACTATGAGGCAGCATTCATCATTATCAACCTTTAAACATCATGATCAACCACTAATCGATGTTATCGGCCATGTGCTGGATGATGGCATGTTTTATCAATCACGATGTATAGAAGTAAATAAATACATAAATAGATAAATACATAAATGAATAATTACATAACTAAATAAATAAATACATGCATAATCAAACGATCAAACCGATTGTCAAGGATTGTCATTTCCCTAGTACGAGATCGTTGACGACAAGGATTTCTCTCCATCACCTGATGCGGATGCTGTTGGATCCAGTTCTGGTTTCTCAGCTTGTCCATGGTGCAGCCCTACAGGTGGTTGGTTTCCCTATTGATAATGGCTAGGACCTTGGAAAAACCACTGATGGAGAAACCAACCACGTTATTATAACAAAGCACTAATGATGCTTTGCGACCTATGGTGTAGCTCTATGAAGTTGGGTGGTTTTTCTTGGTTTCCATATTAACAATGGCTATGATTGGATAAACCACGAAGAACATGAGAAACATCAGGTCACCATCAGACAACTTCCTGGATTGGTTTCGATCGTCGTCATGGCCGCTATCAAGGCTAGGCTCGGACAGGCGCACGCATGTGGCGCCTTCCAACCACGTAAATTCATCGGATGTGAAGTAGTCCACTTTGGCGAAGTCTATGACATGACCCATGTTGCGCACCGTCTTCCCTTGCTGGTTATTGAGGTGCCAGCTTTCCAAGGTGCTCTTAACGGGTATTGAACTCGCATAATGTCCAGGTATACTTCATCATGTCTTCGGATTCGAAAGCGAAAGCAATCTTCACCTGGATCCAAGTGCCATATACCTGGTTGGCCTTCACCGCTGTAATCGTCACCATGATCCTGACAAAGTCACAAAGCCATAGTGTATTTTTTCACCGTTTGTTTTGTCGTTTTCAACAATAAGCAACAAATTGACCAGCCAACAAACAAGAACGCATAACCTTTAAACAAACTTTGTCCTCCACTCGAACAGTCACGCTTACAGGAAGATAGTCCAAACGACAAAGTCTCAAACTCTTACATTGACTGCGTTACCGGAGTCTTGACAACATATTTTGTTCTGTTACCATTATTGTTGGTCATCATCCCTCTATTTACCATTGATTTGATTAGCTTAGCTACAAACATGTAAGCTGGTCAACATCTGATGACACATTCACCTCAAGATTTCCAAAGGAATAGAAACCTCATAGTGTCCTGTTTCCCATGCCCAAGTGCTGGTTTCTCGAATTCGGGGACCCACATATTGGCTGCTTTATTACTAGAAATGATTCTCATTGGATGATTTGGGGGTACCCGATTTTGAGAAACCACCAAGTACAGAGCCTCAAACAGGTTTCTAAGTTTTTGAAGACAGCCGTGAGTAGTAGTCCAATCCCAACAATGGCTTAGTGGTTGAAATCAACCAACCTCCTCGCTATTAAAATCTCCTACTGGTTGAAAAGTGGCCAGTAGTCTAACCATGGCGGAAATTGCAGGTGGGCAACCCACAGATTCAACCGCGGTTTTTGTCCCGTAGCACCGCTGCATTCCCAGCCTGAAGGGAAAGGTGATGGCTTTCCTCGGAACAGCATGGATCAATCACGGGCCTATGCTTCCCTCCCTTGGGTCTACCATCTACAGCCACACTTGACAGTGATACCCATGGCTATTTCACCATGTAGCACACTATAAACTACCATAAATCAACTATCGCAAACTAGACAAATATGTTTTCGTAGAATTCCATCTCTGCCGTTGCTCCTAGCTACGTCAACTTGCCTTGGGGGCATCACTTGCTCGGCACACTTCAACGATGACCAGTCCTGGCTCTGATTTCCCTGCGACTAGACTTTTGTAATTGATCCAAACATTCTACATGTTCTATCGTTTCTTCTTGTTTGTATATGTAAATAAACAGTACATCTGAATTAAAAAAACATATATTAATTAATATATACACATACTTGTAAATCCTATATATGCCTGGCATCCTGGCTGTATATGCCCATGTATACTGTATCCGCCGACCCCGGCCGACGTAAGGGGGAGCGCGTCAGGGAATAAGGGGAACAAGGGGGCAGCAAGCAAGCAAGCAAGCAAGCAAGGAGATGATAATCTTAAGCGCAAGCAAGCAAACAAAGCCAGTAAGAGGAAGCAGACAGGCAAGCAAGCAAGCAAGTATGGCAGGCAGAAAAAAAATTCGAGGCAGACCAGTCAGACAGGCAGACGGCCAGTTTGCACGCAAGGAAGCAAAGCAATAGTGCATGAGATGATAATCTTAAGCGCAGGCAAACAAAGAAAGCCAGGAAGAGGAAGCAGACAAGCAAGCAAGCGAGCAAGCAAGCACAAGCAAGTATGGCAGGCACGAAAAATAGCCTCCAGACAGACAGGTAGACAGGCAGGCAGAAGCATGCATTCAAGCAAACAAGTAAGCAAGCCAAAAGTAGACATGGCAGTGTCCAAACGCACGTGGTCGACTCGAAATTGGACTGTGTTTTGCTCTCCGCAGGCAGGCAGGAAAAAGCCTCCAGGCAGGGAAGCAGGCAGGCAGGCAGGCCTCAGGTCTAATAGTCGTAGCAAGGCTACGAGGCCAGGTTGAGGAGAGTCGGACTACGGGCA
>VSDK01018951.1:105920-127788 GCA_009767595.1 Symbiodinium kawagutii
CATCCTCATCATCATCATCATCATCATCATCATCCTCATCATCATCATCATCATCCTCATCCTCATCATCATCATCATCATCCTCATCATCATCATTATCATCATCATCATCATCATCATCATCAACAATCCCCATGTGGTAACCATTGGTACACCAGTGGTTGGTTCTATCGGTCGCGAACCCTCGCTGCATGCGCCAAGGGACAGCCCGGAGTGGTCGTTTCTTCCGCGGTGGGAAACTGTCGACAGCGGCCTGGTCAGGGCGCAGGCGACATCTGACAATCTGATGGGTCAATGGTGGAACCAGTGGTGCAACCAGTGGTGGAACCAGTGGTGGATCTAGTGGTGGAAGAGTGGAGGAACTAGTGGAATCATTTTTGTCAGTGGTTCAGCACCAATGGAAAGACCACGCGTTGTGACCAAATCCGACCGACTTTCCAATTCAAATGTCGCTGATTTGGTGGTTTCTCCAAATAGCTGGTTTATTACTAATACTGGTTAACTTGGTGGCTTATAGATCCCTTGCTAAAAAAATATTTTTAGTGGTTATATGGTAAATCAATCATATCCCAAAAACACTAAAAACCTAAGTTAGTGGGTGTAAGCCATCCAGTTAATAGTGGGTGATTTGGGGGTACCCCTATTTTAAGAAACAACCCCATTTGCTCTTGTGTTTGAACGCCGAGTTCCAAGCTGCGCGGTTTGCAGAGCTTAACGCGACCTATCGGCTCTCCAGTCAGCATCACAGATTACAACGGCTCGACAGTGCAGCCGTCTCCAAGATGAGCCGAGGTATCATCAGAAGATGGATATTAATGGAGAAAAACCAAGATGGATATCATCAGAAGATGAGCCGAGGTATCATCTTTTCAGAAAATACCAAGATATCCTGCGAGAAACCAACTTTTCAGATTTTTCCTCCTGGCTGATGTTGATGGATTATTGATGGTAAATGATGGTTCATGGATGCCTAAATCATGGTGACTCGATGGTAAAAGGATCTTCAAAGGCGATTGTGGGGCAAGCGAATTAAAGTGAAAAACAGATTGGGAACAAATGGCTATGGGTCAATATTTACCAACCAATAATGGGGAAAAATGACCAACAATAACAATGGAAACAATGGTTAATGATAGGGGAACCAGGGGTACGGGGTTTTGACCCACAGCCAAATATATTCACGGTCAATCATTAGAATGGTTAATCAGAAGGGAGCGTCAGTCGACTACAATTAGGTGTTTCTCAAAATAAGGGACCCCAAAAATGGTTGGTTTATTACTATAAATGACTATTAATGGATGATTTGGGGGTACCCCTATTTTGAGAAGCCCCCAATTGCCAATTGCTAATGATCAAAGATGGTGATCACAAATGGTGTTGAAACTGAGCAGTGCAACCTGAGGGTGTACTCTTTGGGGTCAGGGTAGGTTGATGGTTGGTTAATGGTTGGTTGAGAGGTGGTTGATAGTTGGTTAATAGGTGGCTAATGGGTGGTTGATGGTTGGTTAGTAGGTGGTTAATAGTTGATCAATGGGTGGTAAATAGGGGGGTCAATGCTGGATTAAAATTCTGTACGGTCCTGAAACCAGCTATGGCTGCAGGGCACTGGGCACCCAGCACTGTGAACCAAACAGTGAAATTCACCGCTGGATAACTATGCTATTGCGAAGATCAACTTTGTACAAGGTCAACTTTGTGGTAGCAGGAACTTTGTGGTAACAGGAACTTTGTGTACAAGGTCAACTTTGTACAAGATCAACTTTGTACAAGGTCACTGGTCATGGTTAATAGGAACTTTATAGTAACAGGGACTATGGTTGACTGCCTCTTTATTTAGCGGCGGTTGGCGGTTGATTTTGGGTTTGTAGACATTCCCAAGAACTGGTGAATGGACATTCTAGGTCATTCCCATTTGGTTTTTCACCACGATTGACTGGTCGGTGGCCAATTTTCCCATCACAATAATATGTGTCAACTGGAAATCATTCTCAGCTGTGGCTGAGAAATAGCGAGCCATTGCACCCACGAACCAGTCATAATCATTGACCATTCATGATCCCTTCGTTGATCATTGGCCTTCATTGGTTGTTATCCATCAGCCAACCAGACTCTGGTAGAACCCGCTCACCACTTCCAGTTATGGCATCGGTGAGCTTCGCCACACCTCTGCCATAATGTTGCGCCACTCCATTGGCACCGCCTGGGCGCTTGGGGCGATTTTCAGGGGGCTCTTGGGATATGGTGGTGCCACGGACTTCGGTTGCTTGAAAGCTGGGACTTCATGGTAGAAATTTAGATCTGGTGGGTGGTTTCAACCCCTGTGAAAAATGAACCAACCAACCATTGGGTAATACTAAACTAGGGGGAAATAAACATGTTTGAAACCCCCAACCAGTTGTGATAGAAAAGTAGATGACCATAACTCGTACAAAATGTAAGGTACTTAAGTGGGTTGAGAATCTGCTTGGCACTTAGGAGTACAACTCAATAAACACACGTCGGTTTGAAAGGTTGACAGATTACATCCCCAGCAACCTCTAGCTAGTCCGCGTAAAACATATCAAAGATGTTCTTTGGAATGCAAGCCTCATGTCGTGTTGACGACCGGAGCACATTAATCGGAAAAGTTCAAGTCGTTGTTCCTGCATTGAAGGATCAATTCTGGATATCGTCAACGAAGGAAACCACGGAGAACAAGTATTTCACTGTCGTCAACGAGCGCTAACCGTCGTCAACCGCCATTCACCGTGACCAACCATTCCAGACCAATTGACCGGTAGTGAACCCTTCCTAGCCACTATCAACCCTCACAAAATCGGTTTTACTTACGTATCAAGCATGACTTTTCATCTCAACCACTAAATGGCTGTGGGTCAATATCCCTTCTCAAAGTGTAAAAATTTGTTCAGCACTACCTGCGGCTGCTGGTTAAGATTGACCAGCCAGATTGGATGTGATTGACCCTTCAGTCGCACCTCAACAGTCAGCAGGGAATGGTTGTCCCACCGTGGGAGTCCCACCTTGAATTTCCTGTTCACAGGCCCAGCACCAATGCACTTTGCAGGTCCTCTGTAAAGGTGGCCCATGGTGCGGTGAAGCCAATGACATTAGTGGACATGGATGAGTCATGGAATGATTTTGTACGCGAGAATATTTCGCAAATGAGATGGATGATGAGTGATACCTTTACCAAATGATCTAATGATCATATAAATTTATATAGTGAAGAAATTTGTGACGGGTGCAGCTGGTTGGCTAATCCTGAAGATGGTCAACGGGGTCAGAGCATGACTCCAGAGATTGGAGAACTCGTGCTCAGATGCTTAGCCAATGGCTGTAAAGTGGTGAACACCATCTTGTTTATCCAACACTACTTGGTTACTAACCACTGAAAATTAGGTTAATCAAGGGTTTTGAACATGTTAGGTTTTTTCGGTGGGAGTGCCGGTCCAGTCTCCGGGGCATCACTCTGCAGAGCTCTTTGGATCTGTCTCAGATCCATTTGCATCGTGTGGATCGTGCCCTCCATGTTGCGAACCTTCAGTTGCAGTGCTGTCATTTCCTCGGCATGGTATCGTTGAACTCGTTGGACGTCCATCATCTGGCGCTCCAGGTGGTGGAGCCGGTTCGTGACAGTCTCGTTGTGGTGGCTATTGGGCACACCCAGGAAATAGGCAAGTTGAACAAGGCCAGATGCAAGGCCCCTCGGACCTGAATGGAACTCTCCGCAAAATGCTTCGCGGCCCTCGTATCTGTCAAGGAGGTGGCTATGTTGTACTTGTAGCCAATCCAGTTCTTCACGCAAGGTGAATCCACCTCGGGCTTCAGGCGGTCGAGTCACACCTGGATTCGGTGTATCAGGAGCAATTTGCCATCCGTCGAAGTCGTAGGATGGCTCGGAACCAGAGTTCGACATCGCTCAACGGCACCGACCCCCGTTGATGCAGTGAATGCAAAGTAACGTGAAAAGCAGTTGTCATCCTGTAGTACGTCAAGTGAAAGTGGAAGACCTGACAAGACGTGAGATGAAAACAAGGGGCTAATTGAAAAGGGTAAATCAGTGCTGAAGCTGAAACTGAAATGGAATAGGGAGTGGTAGGGTGGGTGTCCAAAAATTCTATCTACCAACAGCTGAGCCCCACTGCAGTCGCAATGCTCATTAAGTGATCTCAAGAAATACCATTTCAAGGTGGAATCTTGACTGACATCTTGAACGCCGACATCTCCGAAGGTCGTGGTTGAATCCAATCGTGATTATGCATGGTTTATGGTTCAGATTAGGCATGTGACATGTACTGAAGCAAGACTGAATCACTGACATCACTGAAACTGCAAGCACTGAAGCTGGTTCCGTTGAGTGGTTGTATAGTTTTTAATGGTTTGTTTTGTTGAGGTTTTTTTCGGTGTTGAGTTTAATCATTAATGATGGCTAATCAACAGTTCAGTATCGGTAACTGCTGAAGATTGCTCACGGTGAGTTGGTAAGTATTGGTGGGCCCACAATTATGGTTGATTGACGGTGCTTAGCATCGAGAATCGCCGCCATAGAAGATGTGTAAAACATATGGACAAGTAAAAGAACACATAGATGATGATGATGATGATGCTGCTGATGATGATGATCATGATGATGATGATGATCATGATGATCATGATGAACATGATGATCATAATGATGATGATGACGATGATGATGATGATGATGATGATGATGATGACGATGATGATGATGATAATGATGATGATGATGATGATGATGATCATGATGATCTCAGATCAAGTAACCCACGTTAAGTAGCTTATTGATTAATTAATAATGCTTGTTCACATAACTAGATAGGCATTTCCATTGTGGATGATTCATAATTGTGGTCAACGATAATGATTGATAGACTTGATAGATAAACTACCCATTGCATGGCCGTCAATGAAGCATCATTTTCATGGTGGATGTTACAATTCACAACCTGGATCGTCAAACCTCACAACGACCAGCAAGGGGCAGCTTATTGCTGTAATTTGGTTGTTTCCTTTTCCGGGTCAACAACTAACTAGATCCAATAACATTCCATCTAGTGAATAAATCACATTTCCACTTGGTGTATTGATAAAGAATCAATGCGTATGCAAATGCACATCAATTGATACACATACACCTACCACGGGTACTCAAAGTATAAACAGTTACACAAACACTATGTATAATATTTTGCAATATTGTTCTGCTTGGTGGTTTCAACCCCTATGAAAAACTACGCTTGTCAAGCAACTATTTGTTAATCAATTCATTTGGGAAAATAAACATATCAATCAAACCACCAACCAGTAGGCTTGTTAAACCATTATTGTTGCCTATTATTCCCTATGATTAACCATTATTAATGGTTATAACCAGTTATTTCCCCTACTAAGCCACCACCCAGAATCAAAGTATATTTGGCTGTGGGTCAAAACCCTGTACCCCTGGTTCCCTATCATTAACCATTGTTTTCCCTATAGTTTGTTAGTTATCAACCACCATTATTGGTTGATTAATATTGACCCATAGCCATTTACTCTACGGGCCCACCGGCGTCCTTTCGGCACACATCATGTGATGGCATCCGTCGGGTTTCCTGAGCGGCCCAGGCCATGCTGCAGCGCGGGCAAGGCGTGAAACGCCAGGGACAGCGCTCAGTGCTGTGTGAAACGCCAAGAATTTGCTGTGCAATTGTGTGGCACTGAGGTCACTGAATAGAAATGGCTAGAAATGGTTTTGATATGTTTTGATTCTGATATGCATATATATATATATATGTATGCATGAAAATGCGTAACCTACAAATGTAAATGAATAAATGAATGCTTTGTAAAAGGATGATTTGTATTTGTATTCTATGGTCATGTTTTCTTGTTCTATGGATACATGCATTATGACATGGGCGCCAGTCTTGGCAAAATGTCAGTTGAAACATCAAGTCTGTAACCGATATGCATGCGCATATTACATGTCTTTCTGTCTGTATTCGTGTCTGGCTGCTGTCCCTCCATCTCTCTGCTTGCCTGTATTCATACGTAAGCAAATACATACAAATACAGGTCTATTTAAATCCATTGTGGATATCATATATTATCTGCAAATATATATATATATAGTAATATATATATATAGTAATATATACATATAGTAATATATATATAGTAATATATATATATATAGTAATATATATATATATAATATACATATATGCATGCATGGAACTTTACCCGTGTCAGCCAATTATGACCGTATGAATCATTTCAGGCATCACCGAAAAAAATATATTTGACATTGCGTGTCATAGCAAAAGTGGGCAGGTACGAAGACTGGAAGACATCTAGCCCCACTCCTGAAACTAGAAATATCGCAATGGTTGAAACTGCTTAGGTGGTCATCCATCAAGAGGGTTCTTGTCAGTCTAAAATTGTTTGCGATTGGTAGCTGGATGAAGGGACAGACAACAATAGTATGTCATGGATATATCAGGTAGATCTAGTTGCTACCAACACATTTTCAGGTGCATATGATATGGCATAAACAACAGGGATTCTGGATAGCGCAACTGGATTGCCATACTACTTTTGTTGGTAGCAATGCGTGGTCGTAGTGGTGGATGTGGCATAGCCAACAAAACCATGCAATGACATCAATGATATCAATGATGATGTTCATGGTGGCAAACAGCCGTGAACCTAAATTGATTTTGTATGAATTTATGTATGTGATGGATAATGATCATGGTTCTGCTGACGGTTGTCATGACTGATTTAAGGTTTGCATCCGCAACAGTACTGACAACCAACAACACAATCTGGGTACCAGCAACAACTACCATTGTTGATGAGAAAGAACAAATCTGAGTTAAAGTTTAGGTGATGGTTCATAGAAAGCAATGGCTAAATGGGTGTACTGATGGTGAATACGCATGGCAATGACAAAACCTCATCATTTTGATGATATGCAGAAAGCAACGACAACAATTTACCATTTGCGAAGCTACCGCGAGCCGCTCATTGCTCCCTCCTGAGCACCAGCCAGCAGCACCATTCCAAGCAACTGCATGAACCCCAACAAAATCAGTCAAAAACAACAAGAAAAAACAAAAACAAACAATACCAACAACACCAGCAACAACAACGATCAATGATATACTAGGCAACATTGACGGTCAGTCGTTCTGCCGTGCAATTCCAACAACTCCGCAGCCCACCGCAGCCGAGGGTCACAGTATGGATGCCGCACTTTGGACATTGCTTCGTGTCTGCCATCCTTGGGGGCTTTCCATGGGAGCGGATGAATTGACCATCAGCATGAATGATGGTTGATTGATGGTTATCCAACAAAATGATGGCTGATGATTATTATGATGATGATGGTGATGATTATTATGATGATGATGATGACTCATGATGATTGATGATGATGAATGATGATGAATGATGAATGATATTAAAGGATCAATGATGATGCATAACGCTTAGTAATGGTTCACAATGGTCAACAATTTCTGACCTTCGATGGCACAACAAGGTCTGTTGCTGTTGAGTTTTCATGATTTTCATGGCTGTATCTCCTAATATTTTCCGGTCTGAACACTGGCTGACCATTAAAAACCACTGGTATTCCCCATAATTGACAATTTGCAGCCTTCATGCCGGAGGTCATGCGTTATATGCTGTTCTGAACCATGAGCAGTAGCGATCCCAAAGCAGAAGGCATGGGGTGCATGAGCAAAATTCAAACCAGCAAGAAACAAAAGTTAAACCACAATTAGACACGCTGATTGCACACGTCAGCAAGAAATATCATACAAACCAAATGTAAACAAAAACACCCAGCTCACCAAAACTTAAAACCTACATCAACATGCCCGACAAGTCTTGATCACTGAATATGCATCAAGGAAAAAACACAACAATGACGCATGCCATGCGTCTTCCAATTTTTGAAGCTGTGAATTAATTACTCAGGTTCAAGTGGATCTGCGGACTGTTTCCTGCCACAGCATTGCACGGCTAATCTGCTCCGATCACAGCACAGGTAAGTGCTGATGCTCACTCAACTGAGCAAATTATGAAAAAGGGGTTCGTAATAGTTAATAGACAATGGGAATCTATAGCTAGATCGAAAGAAGACAACTTTACATCTGGCAGTGGGTCAAAACCTCGTGCCCCTAGTTCCGCTATCATTAACCATTGTTTCCTTATTATTGGTTGGTCATTATCCCCCCATTGTTGGTTGGTTAACTGCTTGACCCATAGCCATCAAGATCAAAACCAAAATGAAGATCAAATGGGTGTTTCTCAAGTCATAGGGGTACCCCTATATCATCCTTTGTAAACCATTTATAGTAATAACCAACCATCTTTGGGGGTCCCTATTTTGAGAAACACCTAAATGTACCTTTCATCTGGATCAAGATTGGTCTGACAACAGCTCGGCAGAACCTCTTCCCACTGCTGCTGCCTGTCGCGACGTCTTGTGTACATGCAAGGCGCTTTACCAGGAAGGCCAGCCACTGCTAAATGTGAAATTGTAGAAATTCCCGGTAAACCAAATGGATGACCAAATCGCCGATGACTCTGAGTGAAACTTACCTGCAGTTGAAGGTAGATGGTTGCGGATATATTGTTATGTTTAAAATATAGTAATGGAACTAGGCCACTATGGCTGTGCGAGCAAAACATATGCATGTTTGTAGTACAATGCCGAAATGTCCAATGATCAAAATCAATCCCATCGTTAATCATCATAATCGTCAATCATCAAGGATCTTCACCTGCATCCAGTGCCCATCACTGAGCCCTGATTTGCGACTATAAACCATCATTGAGAAAATGAGCGATCATCAGGCATTTATCAAACATTCATTCGCTGTTGCCAAACATTCTTGCTATTATTTGAAACCAGTTTGATGATTAATCAACTATCGAAAAAATGTGATTGGAGCTCCAAATCAATTGATTCACCGCCAGTGTACCTGCTGGCTTTGTCCATCGATGAACCCCTGTAACCGCTGAGTGGTGGTTTCTCTAGGAAATGTATGGGTGTTTAACGAAATAGGGGACCCCCAACTCATCCAGTTTATGAGTCATTTGTAGTGATAAACCAGCCATAGCTTGGGGGTGCCCAAGCTGGCTTAAGAAATCACCACACGTTGATCTCGTTGTTGCTTATGATCCCTATTCTCAACCATTCTTAGCCATCCTCATCAACCAGTTGCTTGAGCCGAACCTCCCCAAGGTTACCATACCTTGGGGGTAACCACCGTGGCTACCACCATGGTTACCACACCAGGGCTGCCCCAACCTGCAGCAGGTGACCACCCCTGCGCCAAGGCACACCCCTCGCCGCATCTCGGTCAGCTGGCGCGAGATTTCTCGGCTGTACCTGGTCGTCGCGGGGTCGGGTCGTGGGGTCGTGGGGATCTGCCGGGGGCCGCCATGCGACCCGCCATCAGCCAGTCACTGGTCATTACAAAAGCTATTCTTCAGCCACGATTGAGACATTATTTATCAAGCCCCATGTTGCTAATGCCATGATATTATTTACAAGCCAGTATGATTTAAGCTGTCTTATTAATATTATTAAGCCATCATGAAGCCATGTTTGAGCCGTTTTCAAGCAAGTACGAAGCCATGAAGCGGCCATGATCGAGCCATTCAGCCATTCTTACGCCATTCTTAAGCCATGATGAGGCCATTATTAGGCCGTTGTGGTTGAAATTTTAGTTGGTTTTAACCCGTGGAACCATCAATGCATCATCAATGAAATATCGATTAAGCATCATTGACCCCCAAGAAGCAATACCCAGCAGTCACTACTGCTGAGTCCCCCAACAATGCGCGGCCCATGACCCAAAGCAATGCCTTGACCAAAAATCACACATAGCTCTTGGACATCGAGTTGGGGTTACAGCTGGCATCACACGATGGTTAGTTGAACCCTGTCAGGTAGTTTATAACCCCAATATTACACTAGTGGTAACATTAATGGTAGTTAACATTAACATTAATGTATATAAACATACCAATGTTTATAACAATTGGTAAGACTAGCGGTAGTTTATAACCCTATACACATGGTGAATGTATGTTAGTGTTACAAATTACGATCCCTGCGGATGTACATCAAAGTGTTAAACGCAAGCCGCATGTCTATTGCTCTCTCGTAGATTTTCCTGGCGAGCATGAACATGTGTAAACAGTTTACGTTGCAACATTTTCAAGCAACCATGAAGAAAAATCAGAGGACATACCAGCTGTGCACATCATGTGAGCTGCATACCGCTTGAGAAAAAATATCAATATTGTGAGCTATTGTTGTGGATGAACAAGTTCACGTCAATGGAAACAACCAGTATCAAAAGCTACTTCTTCTCCACATGGATCATTGCAACTACACCGGGGGGACCCCGGAAGCCATTTGACTGTTGTTATATTTACCATAAATGCTACTTACCCACACGCGAACCAATAGTCAACATAACTAAGGGTGAATGCATCTTGGGGTAACGATCGACTATCGGGCTATTCACCACAGAGATTGTTGACTACAGTGAGCCTAGAGAACTAATCTAAGTCAACAATCCCTGTTAAGACTTTGCTCGAGTACCCCAGGTCCTGCAACTCTGGTTGTGTTTCTGCCACCGTGTCACTGCGGTGAAAAGGATGACTCATACTGCTCCATGATAGCCAAACAGTGGCAAACATGAAACAGCCCTTGGTTGGTTTCACATGGGATTATGAACTGTTTCCCTTCACAATTGAGCTCTAAGATCAAGAACCCACCTTTTTCTCCACAAAGACAAATGCCGACTAATCTCGCGGGGTGTCTTATACAGCAGGGCAAGATTCTAGCAATCTGTACTGCTCAGTCTACCGAGGGCACTCATCGCATGAGCTCCCCGCATGTGCGTTGGAATGATAGAAACCTAGGCTAGCGGGGACTGCTCGCACAGTTCCCCAGAATCGGGATGCTTTAGTGGCAGAGATGCTCAATTCACGGTCCCAAAAGGACAATTTGATGTTTTTTTGGCTGATTTGAGGTACAAGTGTGTGTAAACGCACATCTTGTATGTCTGTTCCGCACACATAGTTTTGAAATGTTTGAACCATCGTATGTGTAATATGCATGTGATTGCAAACATATGTCTGTTACACCAATGCCAATCTAGGTACTTGATTATTAGCGTATTAGAGGCCATCCGCGGCAACTAGGATTGTCCCAACACTTTGGGTCGACTAACTATATTGCTGGCTGCAAAGAAGTGGCAAAATAAGCAGCGTGAAATGCATGCAAAGTGTTTCTTTTCAATGAGTATCTCAGCAATCATCCTATTTTCGAGTGGGAAGCAACTAACACGACTAAGCCATGGACAATTCTGGAAACTCCACTGGCTCCATGGTGGTGAACATCACTTCAATATCCCAACATGGGGAATGAACTCCCAGCTTGCTTCCAGCTGAACCATTCCAGGTGCGCGCACCCTTGCAGCAAGGAAGGCCCATGGACTGGATATTCTGGGGAAACCGGCAGTATATCCCACTGATCGTTCCCTATTCAACCAGCTTGCAGTTGGTTGCCGTTTCCAAGTGCTAAGTGTGGTGAACCAGTGGTATCCGGTCTTCCCAATGATCATCCACCGTATGACTAGCACTACATCAACCATGATTTATAAATAATTGTGTACAATAAATACAGTATATATATATATATATAGGCAGGTGTTTCTCGAAATATGGGTATCCCGCAAAAATCATTGGTTTATTAAACACATGATTAAGACAGGATGATTTGGCGGTCCGCTCATTTTGTTAAACCATCATAGAAGTAGAGCAACCAATATAAAGCAGAATCCTGCAAATATCAATCATCCTTAACCACTCGCTGGTCCCCTGGCACCATCATGATCAAACAACCCTAGCACCAAAGGCTTCAACTGGTAATACCAAGCGACAGAAGCTTGAACTGCAGGAGGGACAGTTCATTTGGGGCACAATCCTCAGGAACAACCAGTGGCAATGGTATCAACAGCTGGCGGCTAGCAATGGTTGATGATGGCTACTGATTGTTGATGGTCCATTAGTTACCAACAAACATTAAAATTGATCAAACAAATACAGTAGTCATTGCTACATGACTCAACAGCGCTTACGCTTTGGGAATCAAACGTGGCATTGAACAATTACGGTTCCCAATAGGTAAACCGGAATGGTGTTTTTTTTTAATATCCGGTGCTATGTTCTGACAGATCTTCAAGCGTTCTTTCTGGCATATCTTCTGGCACTCTTTCTGGCATATCTTCTGACATTCTATATGGCATTATCTTCTGGGGTTCTATCTGACATATCTTCAGACTTTCAACCTTTCGGACATCCTATCCACATTCCATCTGACAATCCATCTGAAATGTTTTCTCACATTGTTTCTGGGGGTATTCTGACTATCGCAGTTGAGGCCTGGCAGGGCCTAGCTCCCGAGCTTGGGCCCGGTTGGGCCACAAGTGGGGACTTGACATGCTTGGTCACGCTTCCAGCGAGACCCTGCGTCCTTCACTGAATGGTTGCTTCGAAACTTGTCTTGGAACCATCACGCTTATGCTGACACTTCTACGCAGCCAAAATGTTGTGGCTTTACTCAGCTCCTCGCAAGTCGCGATTTGTGCATCCACAGGACCTGTAAACAACGGCACATACGCATAGTGCTTTTCAATAAAGGTGTCTAGGAGCAAAGAACATTGTTTCCATCAAACGTGTGTAAGACTATGTTATTTCAAGTGGTGCATCCAAATCCTTCCATACGCGTCAGTCCTTTCAAAACATATACTGTTGGGACAAATCATCTGCTTGAAACAAATATGGCATATTAACCATTGCAACCGTTAAGCACCAATCTGTTTCACCACTACTCACCCATCATAACCATACGATTCACCAGATGCCGTGAGCGAGGCGCTCTCCGAACCACAGCAGGCGCCACGCTGGCACAGGCGCGACCGACCGGTGACCTGCTCCCACTGCGACTCGGTTGTTTCATCATCAGTGGATGTTCACCCGCGATCCATCGGTCGATCTTCGAAGAGGGCGTCAGGTGGATGGCCTGTTAGGGTCAGCCCCAAATCATCAGCAACGAGTGACCAACCATTGACCCTAGTATCAACCAAATCAACCATTTACAGTGGCTATGACCACCAGATCATCCAATATTCTAGGGGTACCTCATTTGAAGCAACCACCATATGTGCCCCAACTCCCATTCCTCCCAGCTGTGACGCCCAGAGTCTCTCCAGTCATCGACACAGCGGGACGACAGAAGGTGCCGCAGAAGGGACACTCTCGAAGTGAAGCGTCTTCACCTGAACTGGGATGAGCGGCCCCGCTGCCCCGTATGAATACGGCCAAAGGCCGGCCCGCACAACGGGCACCCCTGGCTCCTTAGTTCCCTCCCAACCAACAACCAGTATTGGTGGTCAGTCAACCACACGAATGATGGTTAACGAAATGCTGATGATGCTTAAACAGTCTTACAAAACATGGTGAATCATGGTAGTGGTTGAGAATCCCTTCCTACTATTACTAACCCCCCCTAATACAAAAAACCACCTTGGGGGTGCACTTCTGTTTTTTTTGGTTCTGGCCAATTGTATGTTTAATTGCAGCAATTGAAAAAGAAAAGGAAGACAAAATTCCCCAAGCAACGGTTTTCCCCCCTATTAGGGGAAGGGATTAATAGAGAATGACAAGCAACAACGGTTGATGGTGAATATAGTGCTGTTGATGCATGGCCACCTGGGAAATTGAGAGCTCAATGGGATTATTAGCTATCCCATTATCTTCATTGACTTCTACAACATGGGTCATATCCCCTCTCGGCACGTGCGAGGACTTTCTGGGGCTGCAAACCACCCTGCGGAAAATGCGCTCAAAACCATGATCCATGCAACTATCAGCGGTTGGCGGTTCAACCAAAAAATGATGGTGAATAATGGTGCCAATGAGGCTCTGTTAGATTACTGAAAGTCACTATACTAATAATATATAAACATTACTGTTAGGTATAGCCTCTTGGTCCCAAATGTTAGATTACTGTTAGATATAGCATTTGGGCCACATGGCCACTCCTGGTAGCTCCAAACTGCTCTCTTTAAAGGGATCTCCGGATTTGCCTGGCTCCCAACCGCTCCAACAGCCGAACAAAGCTGAGCAAATCAGCAAATAGGCTTGTTAAACATGGTTACAGCAACCATTATTGCTACTTTCTACCCACCATTAGTCGTTAATGAACCGTTGACCGTTAATGAACTATCAATTAACCATCATATTGACTATCACCCAACCATTGATTGAGTATTTACAAGCCGTTGACTAAGCTTCATTAGGCATTGATCAGCAAATAGGCGGTAACATACCTCACGAAGCAGCCAAAAACAAAGCAACACGCTACATTCACCTGGCCAACCAGTTTGGCGAATGAACCGCAAGTCACAAGTCACTCCATGTGACTAGTCCCACCTCTTGTTGATACTGACGAAATGGGATAAGCATCAACGGCAAGGACCGGAAAATCATGGAAACTCCTATTTCCCAAGGTCGAAGCTTTCATTATATTAGGGTTGTCGTGATAAAAACGATTTAGAAGAATTTGATGGCGACAAAACACATCAGTATGTGGTCCCCCTAGTATGTAGTCAAAAAAATACTTTCTGGTGTTTATGGATGACTATTCCTCGTTCATCACAATGCTTAGATCATTTGCTGATTTAAAAGACATTTAATTCCATCGTTATATTTTTTTTGTTGTTTTCTGAATCTAACCGGGAGACATCATTTTTCATTTGCAACATGAGTCTACAACCGGCCCGTAATAACAACAGCTGCTAACCAACAACCACAGCTGCTACCTGATATGTTCAAATGAAATAGTATATATATATATAGACATATCATGATCATTAATTAATCAATGTACATGATCACCATCAGTGCGATACTAAAAACCTGGATTCCCATTGAAACCGGGTGCCTTGCTCCATCATCAACGGCGCACACACCGGACCCTTTCACAACTCGTGCCACAGCCGTGTGACTCATCCGCTTGAAGCGCCGATAGGTCCTGAGGTGAGGCGCTGCTGGTAGCTAAGAAGCCATCAATTCATCCTTGGATGCCACTCTACTGGCCTGCTTAGTAGCTGGCTGACAGCTCGTGAATGGCTGCTGAATGACTGGTACCTGGTACCTGGTGGCTGGTGGCTGATGCATTCCTTGGTGGTAAGGTAGCTGGTGGCTGGCGCCTCGGTGATTTCCAAGTTTACCATTTGGTGAATAGGCACTCCTGGGGGCCGCTCCTGGCCTGGCTCCCCCCGTATTGAGCCGGGCATTTAAAGGGATACCCCGAACAGCTCAGCTCATCGCTACCTCCCAACCACTAGCCAGTTTGCCATCATCGAGCATGGTATTTGATCATCACAGTGAATATAGGCTGGTGGTTGATCAAAGCACCGAACCATGGCAGCTACAGTGCGGTGGTTAATCAACCACCAGCCTACATTCACTAAGGTAGTCAATCACCATGGTTGATGATGGTTCATCAAATACCATGGTGCCTAGTAGTTAATCAACCATGCTTAACTACATGGATGATGGTCAATCAAATAGCATGCTTAGCAGTAAATCCATCATCATCCATGTCAAGTAGCCACGCTTGGTAGTCAACCAGTGAATGTTAACCACCATGATTAATAGCTAGTAGTTACACATGTTTGATGATGGTTGATCCACCAGGATCCACTTCATTCATGTGCCTTCCAAGCGTCTCCCAGGTCTGTTCATCCGTGAGCTGTCTGACCTCGCCCTGCCGCGCCCGGGCTCTGCAGTCCACGTTGCCGCGCCGGCTGCCTTGGCAGATCCAGGCGCCGCGCCGACCAAGTGCCGTGGGTGGCCGGGAGTTCAACCAGGAAATGGCTTGATTGACTAATAATGTGATAGTTATAATGATTAATAATGATGGCTAATAATCATTATGACCATATATGAATCATATGATCACTATATCATAATGATTAATACAGTAGTGATTGATGATGGCTAATAATATAGTGGTAACTGAACCATAATGATTAATGAACTACCAATGGTAATACTATTGACTATGGTTCATGCCATTAAGACTATGTTTAATAGTGATTAATGATGGCTAATAGTGGTAATTGATAGTTCTTAATGCTTTGAAGAATGATGTTTATGATGGTTTTCACAATGGTTACAATGGTTATTTTAATGGTAATTTGAATAGTTCTTAGTGGTTATAATGGTTTTGATAATGGTCATTAACTGTGGTCGACTTAACTAGGTAGTGTCTCTATTCCATCTCACCACGTGGCCAGGCAGGCAGCACGATAAGCCCCCGACCACTAGATCGCACCGTGTCCCGGCCTGCCCTTTTTTGTCGCCGCTGGGCGCGTTTTGCACGCACTGAAACTGCCGCGTGGCAGTGGATGCTTCTGTCCAGCCAGTCGTCGGCCAGGTGCATTGAGGTTTTTTCCCAGTTTTCCAATCTAAAGCAATAGGGCTGTTTCTCAAGTCATAGGGGTCCCAAAATACTTGGTTTATTACTGTTGATTCATATACAGGATGATTGTGGAGGTCCCCTATTTTGAGAAATCATCATATTGTCGAGGCCACTTGAAGGATGCGCTTCTGTTTACCGTTGGGAGAAGCGTTGGGACAAGCTATGAAATTGCAGCGATTGCATGCCATTCATGTCGCACAGCCAAGCCTTTAAGTTTGCAAACCCCCAGTCATGGCTAGGTAATGATGCTAAATTCAAAATAGTGTGTGAAAAAACAATGCTTCATGACGATTTCAACTAATTAAGCATGATTAATGATCAAGCATGATGATGGTTAAGTGTGATTCATGATCAAGAATGAACATGATCAACCCTGATGGTTAATTCTGGGTAATGATTGAAGATGGACAATCAATGATGGTCAGTGATGGTTGATGCTGTTTGAATGATTTTGACTACTGCTGGCCAACCAACATCTATGGTTAATGATAATTAGTTATTGACTGTTACTATCCAGTCAGTTGCTGGATAATCAATGACCATGGCAATCAACTACTGCTGAATAACAATCAATCATCACACATGTGGTATGGATATTAATTCCAGTTAGTTGACTATCATTATCATTATTATTATTATTATCATTATTATTATTATGACGATGGTAGTCAACTACTGATACTGCTGACTTTTTCATCCATTCTGGTGCACCTGGCAACTGCTTGCGTCGCGGCAGTGGCGGAAAATCAACGCAGCACCTCAGGTGGCTAGACGCCAAGATGATACGAACAGCCATAGCAACACTGAGCCGGATGATGCCGGCAGCTGGTGAATGGCTCATTGGTGGCTGGTTGATGGCCATTTCATGGCTACTGAATGGCCCCTTAGTGGCTCATTGATGGCTATTTCATGGCCAAGTAATGGCGAAATGATGGCTCTTTCATGGCTAGTGAATGGTAGTCCAAGTGTTGGCCAATGAATGGTAGTTTGATAGCTAATGCACGGGTATTTGACAGCTACTCCATGGCTAATGAATGACGAATTGATGGCTAATTGAAATAAAGCTGGTATTGATGGCTAACGAATGGCAAACGACCGCCAAGGAAAGGCGATTGAATGGCCAATGATTGGTGAATGGAATGGCTCATGGTTGATAATGGTCATTAATCATGGCTAATAGTGGTTTTCTTAACTATTAATTAACAGGGGCTCATCATGAAATGACCAATTCATAGCTAATGGAATGGGTACTGTAGTGAATTGCAAATGAAGCGCTAATGGCTGGTTTTATTGGCCACCTGAAGCCTGCGCCTTGAGGTTAGAGCAACCAGAGTCAATGAACAAACCAAGAATCATACTGGTTGGTGGTTTCAACCCATGGTCAAATAGTGGTTAAGTAGTGGTTAATAGTGATATATGGATAATAATGGCTAATCATGATCATTACTCGTTGGTGGTTTCAACCCCTTTGAAACATATTAGTCAACCAACCAGTTGTTTATAGTTACTAGGGGAAACACAAATCATTAAAACCACCAACCAGTATAGACAATCTCAAGAAATGATTCCTTATTACTTCGGTAATGAATGATCAAAATCTGGACTCCTTCCTTGGGATTTCATTCTGAGCAGGGAGACCTGCAGGTGCTACATGGTGCATTCTTTGGGTTCTCCTTAGATTCAGTCAGAGACCATGACTTCGATCATGAACCAACAAACCATAGGGGCTTGGATCCAGCGCACTGAGCGGTGCTTCACTATACCCGGCCTGCGTGGTGCTTCACAACCCAGCCACTAAACTTTCTCGTGACCGCGCAGCGATGCTGAAAATTGCACTGCGCACGGTGCAACAACCTGAGGACACTTGAGTGATGAACAAAATTCATTAAACATTAGTAATGTCTACCTGTTAATTGAAACCCCCTTCCCTACAAATAACTTTCTAAAGAAAATAGTTTAGAGGGATCGATTGTTTTTAAATTGACGAATAAGAAATCCAAGGCAGGAAATCCAGAAGAGCTTTTAGTATTGCTAAATGAATTGGCTAATTGTTCCACCAAATTTGGTTGCCCCAAAATTTTTGGCGTACTTTGTTGAGGGGGGGTTATTATTGCAAACGGGATTTTGGCGTACTTTATTGCGGTGGGGATTCTTATAGACAGGTTGACATTAACCATTAATTACCATGATTAGTAACCACTGTCGGTAACCACTAATAATAACCATTATTAGTAACCATTCATTATATGATTAACCAGCCAATCAAACCCATCGGAGTCTCAAAGTTGCTCAGCAGTTGCTGCACGGTCAAACTTCCACAGCGCAAGGCGCCAAATTTGGGAGCGGCAGATGGGTCAGCCAAGTTTCCTCTGTCATGATCAATGACCGATGGCTAGCCAGTGGTTAAGTGTTAACTAGTGGTAAACAGCAACTCCCTGCCACGACAATGGAGCTGTTCGACCGTGCGAAGCACAGGGGTTAGCCATTCCCATGATGAAACATGAGGTGACATCAACTGTTGTCACCAATTGTGTCATGGAAAACCGCTTTGAACATCGAAACCGCAGTCATTCACAAATCATTGTGATTGAAAACCGTTCCTCACCACTACACAACAACAATTGATGTAGTTTCTGGCTGTTCCTTGGTGGTTGGTTGGTTGCTGGTTGGTGGTTGGTTGGTTGCTGCTTGCTGTTCACCCGTTTCGCTCCTGAGATGACCTAACAACGACAGCAGCGCAGCAGCGCTCAGAGCTTTGCGCGAGGCATCTTGGGATCGCTGGGGGGGAAGCTCTGCTCCTGCGAGCTGAAGCAATCGGCTGGTGTCATACGGCTGGATGTGCAGTGGCCAGGGTTGTTAGTGGGCTATATGTATATAAATAAATAAATAAATATATATATATATACAAATATATATGTATAGTATAGATTGCACATAATATATATATATGTATATATATATATATAATCTTGGTTATATAAATTATGGCCATAGTTGTAGTCAGAATCATGATTCATAGTGGTTGATAATGATGGCTAGCTAGCTGAACCATGGTTCGTTGCACCCTATAAGGTAGCTGGATGAACCACTATAATCATGGTCACTTACCAGTTACGATTTTTGAGGATGCACATTCAAGTATGGACGTGGAACTGGACCGAATCCATTGAAGGTGACTCATCTTGACACATGCAGCAACAGGACAACCACATGGTCTGGTGCCCGGCACTAGGTCATGTATACTCACTTTCGCCTGCCCTGTGGAAAGAGAACCGGGGTTGATACCAGACATTGCAAAACATGGGCACGTGAATTTTTAAACAACGACTGGTCTGCTCATATTCGGGACGGCAATGTTCACGGGTATTGTTGGGTTCCCAGCGCCTTTCGAAAATCACCAACACAATACAAGTAGGGATAAAAACGGAAACTGGCGCATCATGCCCCATGCCCCAGAGAAGTTTTTCTAGTCACTGATGAGCTATTCATCGGCCGATGTATTGTCGAGTGAAACAAACGAGTTATGAACTATTTAGTACTATATATACATATAAATATAAATATATATAGATATATACATATAGGTATAAAAATACTATATACATAAACATATTTTCATATATAATAGGCAAATGCAAACATATAAAGTAAATGCGCAAATTTAAAAGTGTAAATCCAATTAAATCCATAAATATGTAGTTTGCTGTCTAGCCATACAAGCTATCAACCATGTTGCAAAAACCGTTAGGCAGTCTCAGACCCTCGGAGCACACCGTTGCTGCTCCTGTGCTTCTGAGAAGGCCCATGACAAAGCTTGGTCGATGTGCTTCACCTGAGTCGTTCATTGGAAAACATCGCAAGGATGAGAAATGATGCCCAATAAGTTTGATTGATTATATTATCCGTATCAATCATTAGAGGCATCATTGAAGTGTCCTTTTTAATCAACAATGGTTAATATGATCAATAAGTTGATGATGATGGCTTATGGGAAATGGTCGATTAATGATAAGAAATAGTTTGATTGAGAATTATGATTGATGATCATGGTTGATTGATAATATTATCAACACTATGATTCTCATCCATATGAACCATTGTTGATTATTAGTAGAAAATGGACATGGTTGATGATCATAGTGTTTGACAATCATACAGGTTTTAGACATGTAAACAAACCTGATTGATAATCATAGTATTTGATAATAAGAGCTTGGATGCCCAATAGTGATTGATGATAAGAACTGGTTTATTCAATAGTATCCAATAGGTGATAAAAAAATGGTTGATAATAAGAACTCTTGGATGGATACCAATAAATTGTTTATTCAATTGGATGGGTTAACTTGCGAGCGGGCGATTGATTCTGATCAGTACTACCACAGGCGGCCCAAAACAGCAAGAGCTAGATAAAATATATAGTAGTGCTGTGATCTGAAAGGCATACGTACTATGTTCGTTTGATATTTCTTTCCGACGGATAGACAAATTACCAACATTCATATTGAAGTATGGGTGAGATGTTTCACCGCTAAACTTGTGGTTCCGAATGAGACCAACAATGTACACAATTCATTGGGCATCCCAAACATAAGGAGATTATCTGCTCTTATTGGGGTGTAAATTCATTACTGCTGTTAACCTGTGGTGGTTGGTATTCATCAATTTCCAAAGAATAATCTGTGTAGATTTTCACAGGTGCCGCTTTTTATGTTTTGTGCTGAGGTATATTTGCTGGGCATGCACGAATAGATGCAAAACAAACCCATCAAACATTTTCCCATGATCATCCCATCATACACCAAACGCCATGAAACATGATGATACTTAACAACAATCGACAATCATCATTCATAAATGAGCAGCATTAATCATAAACAAGCCTCAATGACAACTTTTTCCTTGTCATTTTTTTAAACATGATTTCCTCCCTTTGTCCTTGTCCTGTCCCCACCTTTCCCCACCTTACCTTACCTTGTCCTCCCCAAAGGTCCATGTGGAGACTTGGGCTCCCGGAGCTCCGGGATTTGCGCATATCGCGTTGGCCCTTGGCCCACCAGAACCTCCCTCCGGAAAATAAATGGATAAAAAAAAATCATTTATTTTTTTGAGCCAAATTTTTTGGGCCTTGGCCCACCAGAACCTCCCTCCAGAAAATAAATGGATAAAAAAAAATCCATTTATTTTTTTGAGCCAAATTTTTTGGGCCTTGGCCCACCAGAACCTCCCTCCGGAAAATAAATGGATAAAAAAAAATCTATTTATTTTTTTGAGCCAAAT